>QEPC01005395.1:333782-347802 GCA_003113815.1 Sphenodon punctatus | reverse complement strand
AGATCCCAGCAGCGATCCCTTGACCTACTGGGCTGGCAAGGCCAACGTGTGGCCGGCTCTGTCCAAAGTGGCCAAGGGTATCCTGTCCTGCCCACCAACCAGTGTCCCCAGTGAGAGGGTGTTCTCCATCACGGGGGACATATGCACCCCGCACCGCCTGAGACTGGGGGCCAAGTTGGTGGAGCAGTTTCTCTTTCTGAAGGTTAACCTTCCGCTGCTGTGATTCCCGGAGCTGCCCATGGACAAGGAGTGATGGGGCAGTGGCACACGCCATCCCATGCCAGGGGCAGTCTTGGGACAGGGCTCCTCCTCCTCCTCCTCCTCCTCCTCCCACCATGATGGGTCTGGGGCCGTCATTCAACTCACACTGTGATATCATTCCACCTCAATCAGAAGCTGCCACTCCAGCCCCGGCACCCACCGCCTGGGTGCTGGGGCCAAGTTACTGGTAGGGAGGGCTGTGGCCAAGATGTACAAGTTGCCACCCTATCCCCGGGACCCACCGTGATGGGTCTGGGGCCGTCATTAATCTCACATTGTGATGTCATTCCACCTCATTCAGAAGCAGCCACTCCAGCCCCGGCACCCGCCGCCTGGGTGCTGGGGCCAAGTTACTGGCAGGGAGGGCTGTGGTCAAGATGTACAAGCTGCCACCCTAGCCCCTGGACCCACCGTGATGGATCTGGGGCTGTCATTCATCTCACACTGCGATGTCATTCCACTGCTCCGAGAAGCAGCCACTTCTGCCCCAGGACTAGCCCCAGGGGCTCTGTCTGCTCCTCCCCCTCCAAAGCACTAGCCACTAGTCGGTCCCTTCACAATCACAACAACGCCCACCTAGCTCTTTGGATCGACTCTCTAAGAGATCCTTGGGCTACATGCTATTCACAGCAAGGGTTCTGTACCTTGGCCACCAGTGTCTGTTTCTTCATGTGCCAATGGCCCCCAGGCCAGGCCTATGTGCTGTCTGTGCCATGATGCCAATGGCATTAAGAAACAGCTACAGCTGCCAGACCTATATGCTGTATGCACCCAGTGTTCTGTACCCCGGGTGGCCGCCAAGCTCAAAGCAATTAAAGCATGCCTTTATTGCCTCAGCCCGCCTTCCTGCCTCTCATGCGAAGGTGCCTGTCTGCCCGACCAGGTTGCTGCCAAGAAAGAGAAAGAGTGAAAGTCCACCCACTGCTTGAAGGAAAGACAGACACGATTCCACCCATGCTGCTGTCACCGGCACTATATGGCCAGAGAGAGAGAGCGACAGAGAGATTCCCATTCCCAGTGAGAACTAGGGATATGGGAGTTAGAGGGGGAGAGCTCAACTAGGTATATCCTAGCTGCCACCAGCCGGAACCTGGAAGAACTCCCATCTGCACTGCGCCCATTAATGCCCATCGCCCATTGCCCACATCCAGCATGCAGCAAACCTACCGTAATGAGATAGAATAAACCCACAACATATTATATGTGCCTGCCAGTGCCTGCCTGCGTGTGTCCCTGTACCACTACATACCTGCTGCCCTGCTACCACCTAGCGCGGCATGCCTAATCAAATGAAGTGTGCCCCATAGGCTTTAGGCTGTCATTCCACTATCCCCGGTGCCCACCCGTCCCAGGGACCATCAACAAGATTATGGGACCATCATTCCAGTCACTGGGGGCTGCATTCCATTCCATTGCATCCAGAAGCCCGGTGCCCGCATGACAGCCTGCCCCCCTCCCCAAAAGCCTACTCCTCTGCACCCACCCGCGGATGCCAGCTGAAGCTGGCTGCTGAAACGAAAAGCCCCTCCGACCACCAGCTCCCGACGCCTCCTGCCCGCTGCCAAGGATCCTGTCTCTCTTTCTTTCTGTCACACCCACCCACACAAACACCAGCCCTGCACCTCATGGGGGCTTTCTGCTAGTTGAGACCCTGCTGCTGGCACTGCACATCTTTGGGTGGCATGTGCTTCTGGAAGGGATCTAGTAGCTGTATGAGATTCTGCCACCTGCCAGCCAGAACTTCAGCACATAGGGATAAAAGAGAGGACATGTAAAACGAAGCTCGTAACAATAAATTTGAAAACTTTACTTAAAACTATTTACAATACAAAAAAACAACAACAGAAACGACATTTAATAAAACAAAAGCAAACATGTAAAGGAAACTTATTAATTAAACAAGCTAAGAGTGACTCAGTCTCTGCAACTGGGCCTGTCCCCTGGTATTTGGCGGAAAGGCAACAGGCCTTGGGGCAGCTCACAGTCCGGAGGGCTGGCGGCCACCATGGAGGGGTCCACCACGCCGTTGTCCATGGCGTACTCCAACACCTCTGTTAACTCGTTATGCCACCTGGAGACTGCCTGGTTGTAGACCAGCACACGGCACATCTCGACGGAGACAGACTGTCCGTATGCCACCTCCATCTGCCACTCCACCTGCACCGCCTGCATCTCTGCCACCAGGAACTTCTCCAGGTCGGCAGAGGGGCGCTGGACCTCCTTCACGTGACCCCGGGTGCATCGATGCAACCTGGCCCGAAGGGCCTTGATCTTGGCATCCTCTGGGATCCCGGGGGTCTCCACGTTGAGGCTGGAGGTGGGGGGAGGGGAAGGGCTTATATGCCTCCTTTTCCTGGTCGCCTTCCCCCGCCTTTTTCATGCGCTGCGGCTCCATGGGCGCAGCTGCAGAGGAGTCCTCCTCACCCTCCCGCCTCACTCGTATGTCGTGGGTCTGCTTTATGTGAGCAAGAAACCCTGATGTGGTCCCCTCCCTCTGCCACCGGAATATTCTGTTGCAGATCTAGAAAGAGCAGAAAAAGAAAGGAACATTAGAAGTGCCATACTGTGTCAGACCAATGGTCTGTCAAGCCCTGCCTGCATTCTCTGTCTCCACGAGTGGGTGGACTGGGTGGCCATCCAATCTCTCTCTGCAGGGGACTTCCATTCCTAACAGGTCAGAGGGTAATTCATTCCCTGTTGTTCCAGTCCCCGTGACATACCTTGCATGTGGCGGTTCTGTCGCCCTGGATGTAAAACCGCCAGACATCCGACGACTGGCGCCGAATGTCTGGGGGTGAAGCTGGCGAGCTCCGCCTCGGGGTCCAGCGATGAGTTGTCGTCCTAGGCCTGGAAGCAGGGCTGGGCCCGGGGCCAGAAGAATCCGATTCCTCTCTGAAATGGGAACACATAAGAACACCAAGTAAATATCATGCATTTATGATGATGCCTCTAATCCTCCCTCCTTGTGGGTGCTAGGGACGGCAACTAAAAAAACCCATAAAGCACGTGCAAATCCTGCCCTCCCAGGGGTGCTAGGGGATGCTAGATATTGCAACTAGAAAGCCCCTGGCTGGCACGTGCAAATCCTGCTGCCCTCCTTGGGGTGCTAGGGATGGCGACGCGAGATGTGACCCTGGCTGGAGGAATGAGACTGCCCTTATTTGGGGGTGCGTAGGGAATGGGATGGCAACTGGAGAGTGGAGACCCTTGATAGCCTGGCACATGTTTGGGTGGGGATGCTCATGCCTGACCGCTGGAAGAGTCCCCCACACTACAGTAACCTCTCTGTCTCTGGCAGACATCCGCTGCCACCCGCTGTTGGCCACTGTTTGTGCCTGACTGATGCCCTGCCCACCACCCACGCACCCACCCGCACACCAGTGAGCTGAGCTCGCTCTAACTGATACAGCCTTTCTTGTCTTAAAAGTTAAAAAAAAGGTTACAAACCTGGCAGGAATGGCTACATAAGTCAACACAGTTCCACCTGAATACATTTGAGAATATTTAAGCCCCATTTAGTTCCTCATCTCTTACTCTGGACAGTCTCTATATCCAATAGCTAGTTTATACCACCACAAAAATTAGCAGTTTGGTCTGATATATAGTAAGAAAAATTGTTGAATGGTTTAGATTCTAACCTGCAGCTTGGGTTGAACACACATTCAATTTTTCTGCTCCAGTACAGACAACCGTGTGATATTGTGAAAGCCACTTAGTATCTTCCTGCCTGACTTCATCATTTTTGGAATTTTGCCAAATCCCTAGTGTGAGCATTAGGGATGGGCAAACGCGATTCAGAAGTTCGGAGATCGAACCGAACTTGACCAGTTCAGTTGACCAAACTCAATTTCCGAACAAAACTCGATTTTCGAACCAAACTGAATTTCCGAACTCGGCTCTGTTCGCCCATCCCTAAAAGATAATATTCCATTTAGTTCAATGGGGTTTGAATTTCCAAACTTTGTTCGGAAGTTTGGAGTTTGGACCGAACTCGAATAGTTCGGTTGACTGAACCAAACTTCCGAACCGAACCAAATTTCTGAACTGAACCGATCCGAGCCGAATTTCCGAACTCGGTTCTGTTCGGTCATCCCTAGTGAGCATTGTCCAGAAGCAGTGAAAGACCTTTTTATTTGGACAGTCATTTAATAGACAGGGTTTGGATTTGCGGGGACGTATAAGTATTTTATGTGGTTTTATGAGTTTTATTTTTTGTATTTTATGTGGTTTTACAATGATCTTAGCCCCCCTAAGCCTTTGGGGAAGGATGGGATAAAAAATGAAATAAATTTGTAAAAAAAGCAGATAACAATACTCGTCTATCTCACAGGGGTGTTGTAAGGATAAATAAATGCCACAGATAGATTAATTTTTGTTCTAAAAGCCATCATTAAGGTTGACTAGATGACATTGACATTTTGCCGTATAGGGGAATACTTGTGTATTGTAATGGATATTTCAGTCTCCTTCTGTTGTACAAAATGCAGTACAACAGTTCATTTTAGTCTTAATGGTATTGTATTGATGAGACCTTTTCTGGCATTTTAATAGCACTTAATCATTAAGCAGATGTAATAAATTAATTGTTATTTAAAGGAACGAGGGATACATTTTGACATAATGATAAATGTCAGTTGGAGCACATTAAAAAATTCCAGAATGTTCGACAATATTGGCTACTTTATACTGCAGCTAAACAAAGCCATATTTTTTCATACATCCTGTTGTGATGCATTCAGCTTTCCCCTTGAAGATAACAAAAGGTTCCAAAATTTTAGTACAAAATCTAAGTTTGTGCTTTACTACATTGTTTGCTCTTTGTTACTACTTTACTACGCCTTTACTAATACATCTATGGGTGATTTCAGACATGACGGGGTGCCCATTGGCCCCGGCACGGAATCGCTCTTTGATTCCCCGCTGGAATCAAAATGGCCAGAGATGAGCTGGCTGATTCCGGTGGTGAATCAGGGGAGGGGGCAGGGCTGCGTGGCGCAATGTGAGACTGCACAGCCCTGCCCCCCCACGCTTCCCGGCCTCCTGGTAACGGGTGGGCGCAGCGGTCAATGGGGCCACAGCACCCGATTCCGTTCCGGGGTCTGGACCACGGCCTGGAATTGGCGGCGGTAACAGACGTTACCAGCTGCCGATTCCGGGCTGTGGTTCAATTAACTACGCTTTTGGAGATGGTGCCAGGACCATCCTCGAAAGCGTGGTTAATTTGCTCACCGCCGGTGGTTCACCGTGGTGAACATCTGGCGGTGAGCAAACACACGTTACGAGACCATCTGCCACCACAGGGGATTTTCTGTGGTTGACCATGATCGCGTAACCTCTGAAAACACCCTAAGTTTGCTTTTTATTACGTTGTATAGACTTCTTGGAAAAGCAGATATTAAATATACATATCTACGAGCCAGGTACATGGTAGAAAACCAGACCAAACCCTCTGTCCAGTGATTAGTTGGTTTTTTTTTTAAAGGAGTTTCTGGGGCTCAAACCTACACTAGAAGTACTACCTAGAGCCAGAGCCAGAATAGTGAAGGTTGTGTAATGATCACACGGGGCCTCCAATGCCTGGGGTCTATGGATAAGCTTGAAATGGCAACATGAGTGTGAAAAGCACAGGTGTAAAATATGGGTTCACAGAGCCTCAATCATGGGGAGCCCTGTCTGGTAGAAGGTCTGTGGTGATTCTAGAGAGGGTCCCCAATACATGAGACTCTTTATCAAACCAGAAATAAAAACATATGTGTAGTTACAATATGTGTATGCATATATACGTCTGTTTGTTGATTATAGTAACATCTTTATCTAATGGGTGAGCTTGGGTGTTTCCATCAAACGTTTTTATGTTGGGGTGGTGGTGGTGAACATGACCATTTTTTCCAACCTCTCTGGATCCAGCACTGGTCCCATTCCACTCTTTTACCCTAGAAACATGAGGTGTATCCAGACGGGCTGGTGGACCTTCCCTGCCACACAGCCAGTTCTTGTTCCTGCCCCTACTTTGCCATACCTTGCTCATGCTAGATTAAATTTGATGAGGGTCAGGACCTGTATGTGGCATTCAAGGGCATGGCTTTAATATGG
Organism: Sphenodon punctatus; assembly: GCA_003113815.1. Lineage (NCBI taxonomy): Eukaryota > Metazoa > Chordata > Lepidosauria > Sphenodontia > Sphenodontidae > Sphenodon > Sphenodon punctatus. The sequence goes on along the minus strand of QEPC01005395.1, from coordinate 341,448 downwards.
ACAGGTGGTGCAGCTGCACTGGAGACAACGAACCTGGGAACCCATGCTCCCTAGTACAGCTGCATCCTGTGGTGCTGGGTGAGGCAACAGGCAGTCCCCATTCCACATTTTACGTCAGGGCTCACTGTGGCATTGTTGCCACCAATCAGTTGTTTGGTACTGCTGATCAACCCCACCACTGTTATGGTAGAGACTGAGGAGAGTGTGGGTCCTTCTGCATCGATCCCTAGATGCAGTTCTTGCAAGTTAGCTTCAAAGATAGGGTCTGGAAGAGTTTCCGGACTCTGAACCCTGGCATAAATTAAACCCTGCCCCAGTCTATGCTAAAGTTGAAGAAAAAGAACGAGCTGCCTGATTTGCGGAATACATGGATGTCAGTTACCAACTATCTAGCTGCTACCAGCTCTTTAGCTCAAAATTTAGAAATTCATACTTTTAGCTCTTAAGTTGCCCAGTTCATTCCCTGGTGTGTCAGGTCTGATGGCAGCTGTCATATATGAATATATGTCATATATGATATATGTCATATATCTAAAATTGACTGGAAAACACAAAATACATTTTTACTTTTTTTGAAAACTTGTTATTAAAAATTACAATTTTTCTTCTTGAAAAAGAGATGAAAAATAACCTCCCCGCCTTTTTGAAACAAATTTTTAAAATTGGTTTATTTTCTCTCTCCAATTTTCTGCCTTCCCTGCCCTGTCCACTTTTTCAGTCATAAGGAAAAGCAGGGAAACTGCTAGAGGTGTAGAAGGGAGAAATCAATCAATCAAACAAACAAACAAACAAATAAACAAAACCCTAAGTTTTGTACCAAAAATCAGAAAAATGTGGAAAAACCCCAATTATACTACACAGTTTTTATTTCAGATATCATATGTTGTTGAACAATACATTTCCACTAGGTCTAAAAATTTCTATTTAGTGGGTCACTTGTGTTGTCAAAATATACATGTTACATTAAATCTACAACACACTTTACTGCATCGAGCATTCATTTTCAAAGGCAACTAATTTTTTTAGTAGTAGTAATATTTATTTATCTTTCGCCATTTCACATTTTAAAATGAAACATAAGATAAAATAAATAAACAATTCTGATTTTATTAATGCTAATGTTCTTGACAGTTCTTACAAATCCTAATAAATTGCTGTAATAAACTGTTTTTATGCTTCAGGTTTTCTCAGTTCATATTATTCTGTAATTCTTATTGACATTGGGCTGAATCCTGTTGCATATCAAACTTCTATGAGTTACACAGGCATCCGTGGGCAAAATTTAGGCAAAGAAATTTGCCTAAATTTCTTTCAAAGGGAGAGATATTGTACAGGCTGTATTATTAGGCTTTTTGCAGGTAATTTGTTATAATTTTAATATCAATTGGTTCCTTTGTTCCTTTGCATTGTCCAAATTGATTGGTGCACCTAATTGTGAGGTCACTGAACTACAAGTACAGTGTCCTATCATGTGTTTCAGTTTTATCTTACCTTAGTTACAATTTCACACGTAATTTACTAAATTATACTATAATTTAGTATAATGTACTAAATTTCCTGATCGAGGGGGCCAAGGGTAGCACACTCACCTGCCCTGCCAAACAGCTGATTGGGGGGACAGTGACTTGAACATAGCCAGGCTAGCTAATGTTGCAGCTGTTTTAATATTCTTATCTAGCTGTTGACTGAAATGCAGATTTTTTGACATTGATTTTTCCTGTATTTTTGTTACAGCGGAACGAGATATCAGTGTCTACTGTGGAGTACAGGCTATTACTATGAAGATTAATTTTTGCACAGTTCTTTTTTCTGGTTATTCTGAAACGGATTTGGCCCTGAATGGGAAACACGGGGATTCTCACTGCAGGGGGTTTATAAATAACAACACCTTTCCAGCGGTAGTTATTTTCATCATCAATCTCAGCACTTTGGAGTCCTGTGGAAATACTTTAGTGGTAAGGCAAGTTTTGTGTATGTTTATACAATGATTAGTAGAGCACAGAGTGCAACAGCACCGTATTACTTACAGATATCACTTAAGTATTTTTCCTATAATCAATCAAATTTTTTTTTTAAAAAGTAATGGGTCATAAATTTTGAGAGCTAACAAAAAGCTAAGAACCAGGTAATACTTGTAGTTGTCATCCACACTTTAGCAGAAGGATTCTAGGGTAAGAGCTTCTGGGGTGGGGAGGGAACAGGGGACTCATGTGTCAAATAATGCAATCAATGAAGCTTCAGACAATTGGACATGCATTAAAGCATACCCTGTGTGGTTTGTGGGCAGCCTAATTCACACATCTGTTGACGGACAGTCTCATTCACACATCTGTAGACGCTTTGGGTGTTTTTAGATGGACAGGGAGCCTGCTGGATCTGGAGCTGCTCTGGGGCCTCATCCCCGTGGCTGCCAGTTATCATCTCCACCTGGGTCCACATTAGATGGATTGGCTGTATCCCCGGGCTGTGGGCCACCTGTATGGAGCTCCCCCACACCATAGAGCTGTGGGTGCTCACCTGATCCTAGAGGTGTGCACGAAAAGTTTTTTTGTTTTTATTTTTGTTTTGGTTATTAAAATTGCATTTGTTTTAGTTTTAGTTTTTGTTATGAATTTTAGTTTTAGTTTTTAAATTTCATTTTTGTTTTCCATTGGTTGCAATGGAAAATGGATTGTTGGCTGTATCTTCTTCATTTTCCATCTGGTTTTCATGACATAATGACAGATTGTACCCCTCACCAAAGGGACCATCCCAGCATACTTTTAGAAAGATTGGATAAAGGGCCCCAATTTTATAAGTTAATTTTCACAGTTTGCACACACATTTCCAGCTGTAGCATCTTTGTTTTCCATCCACTGTGGATGCAATATGGATGGATTGTTCCCCTCACTCAGAGAACATCCCTGCCAATGTTAATAAAGATTGGATAAAGGGTCCCAATTTTATAAGCAATATAGTTTTTGTGATTTTAACAGATGCTGCAAATTTCCTTAAATCACTTGCAGGTGTTGCCTCTATTTAAATAAAATAAAATAAAATAAAATAAAATAAAATAAAATAAAATTAGATGCAGATTTCTGAATTTTGGAGTACTTTGGGTGAAAAAGACAGTGGGAGGTGGGCAGAGCAGAGGACGAGCAGGTGCCAGAGGCACTGGCACAGGCTTCAGTCATTGGCACCCCAAAGTCTGTGGGGCCTCAATAGGGGAGAGTAGATGAAGGGTTCTGATTTTATGAGCACTTGCAGTGAGGTTGAAGACTGCAGCAAACAGTCACACACAGTAGCAGTTAGGTGTAACCTATAGTTATGGCTGTCTTTCCCATTATAAGCCACTGTTTTCAGCTGTTTTGTCAAATTATGCAGGGTGAAATGTTTCATGTTTGCTCTGTGCTTCAAGCAGAATTATTGAATGTTTCATCAAAAAGAATTTCAACATTTCCATGATTGAAGTTTGGGGGGGGGGTAGGGTGAAAGTTAATTTTGCTTGTTGTGGTTAAAAAGAAAAGAAGCTTTAAACAGCTTTAGTATTTCAATGGTTTGAAACAAAGACTTGAAATCTGTCAAGAGATTATCCATGCACCAGAGGACTGGCATCCTTATGAAGATTCACCAAAATATGGCAGTCCTTATACACCGCTGAAAATGATCATTTAGATAACATCAGTAGAGCTTCTCAACATCCTTCTCATCTCTGGGTATTTTCAGATGTGACGGGGCCGGTTGGCCCCATCATGAAATCAATCTATTGAACCCCCGCCGGGATGACCCCGTCATGCCGTACCAGACGTGCCAGGGGATCCCGGTGGGGAATCGGGGAGGGGGCGGGGCCACGCGGCGCAACATGCGGCCGCATGGCCCAGCCCCCTCCACGCTCGCCGCCGCCTGCCCTCTGGGGAGACGGGTGGGTGGCGGGGCTAATGCCGCTGCAGTGTCTGGCCGAATTCGCCATGGCCCGGACTCCCGCTGATGAGTCCGGACCATGGCGACTGACTGGACGTTACTTTTCTTTGATCCCTGCTGGGATTCATTTTCACCATGCTTCCCAAGGAATTGGTGCAGCTAGCCCGGGAAGCGTGGTTGAAAATGACCCCATGTGGGGATTGAGCGTGGCGAACATCTGGCGGCCGCCAAACAGACGTGTGAGTCACAGGGTATTTTCAGACAATACGGCGGCCGTTGGCCCCGTACCGGCTCCAACGGCTTCGTTCCCCGCCGGGGCCACCCCGTAATGGCACAACAGACGTGCCGGGGGGATCCCGGCGGGGAAAGTGGGAGGGGCCTGGGCCGCGCGGCACAACGTGCGGCCGCATGGCCCCGCCCCCTCCACGCACCCCGCCGCCCGCCCTCCGAGGAGACGGGCGGGCGGCGGGGCCAATGCGGCCGCCGCGGCCGGCCGATCGTGCCACGGCCCGGGATCCCGCGGCCAGATGTTACTTTTCTTTGGCCACGGCCCGGGGTCCATCTGACCACGCTTCCCGGGACCTTCCCCCGGCTAGCCCGGGAAGCGTGGTTCAAATGAACCCCATGTGGGGATTGACCGTGGCCAACATCTGGCGCGCCGGGACCAGACGTACGGGACACGGTGACCACAGGTGGGTATTCACCGTGGTTCACCGTGTTAACGTAACGTCTGAAATCACCCACAGTGACCACAGGTGGGTATTCACCGTGGTTCACTGTGATCTCGTAACGTCTGAAAATACCCTCTTTAGAGAGAAGGAAACTGAGAACTTGTACAAGAAACTAGAAATCAGCTCTCTCCCATGACAGACTAAGGGTGTTAACAAATGTGACAGTGACCCACAGCACAGGCTAAGACACGCCCAGTCAGGGCTAACATGCGGCCTCTCATCTGTTAGGCCATGCCCAGTCCTGCCATGAGGCGAGGTCTGAGGATCTGAGAAAAGCACTCATCTGAGCTGCCAAACAGCTGACCTGGGTGAGCGTCTAGACACCTGATTGGAAGGGGGGGAGAGGAGCCCACTCACCTGCCCAACCAAACCACTGATTGGTGGGTGGTGGGGGTAGTGGAGTGCACTCATCCTCCAGGCCCTCTCATCAGCTGTTTGGCAGCAGCTCCTCCCAGGGCCCGATCCTGCTAGGCAGCAGGGGTTCAGGAGTCCTGAACTGTGTGGATGTCTCCTTGGGTGACTTGTGGCATGGAGAGACATGTAATAGAAGCCTCCTGCCCAGATTCCCCGTGGGGCTGGCTGCTCATTTGAACTGCCCTCCCTGCTGGCCCAGATCTGGCTTTCCCATCTTGTTTGTTTTTACCAAGCATTTTAAATATAATTTTTAAAATACCATAATACTTGTATTTCTACTGTCTATTACATGTTTTTGACAACATACCGAGAAAAGGATTATTTCACTGAATGGAACTCTTTGTGAAAGTATTTCACTTCAGGTATTAATGTTCATCATAATAGGCTGAATTACTTTGGTACCTTTTCAACCAAACAGAGCTACGTCTTCAGTTTCTCTCAGTGTCCCAGGAGGATTAATCAGGAATTTTCAGAGAAAAGACTCGCCTGAAAAAAAATATTCATGTGATGATCAGGACTTCTCCCCTCCCCTGTTATACAGTCCAGAGCTCAGTGTGTAGGAGCTGCAGTGAGCGGTTGCCCAATTAATCATCACATCCCTGTAACCCCATGAGACAAAAAGATTTTATGAGTGTAAAATAAAATAAAATGTGTTCTAGTGGGCTAAAGTCTTTTGTAATGTATTCAGAGGAATTACACTATAGATGACTTTGGTCTCACGTGTAATATTATTAGCATTCCCTGTTTTTATATGCCTAGACTCCTAGTAATATCTGTTTTTGTCCATTCCCCAATAGGTATCCTCTGTTCCAGGTGTCAATGCATATGGAAATGTATCAATTGTCCAGATAGGTAATGTTTCAGGATACATAGATACCCCAGATCCACCAACGATCATCAGCTATTTACCTGGGCTTCTGTATAAATTTAGTTGTAGTTACCCGTTGGAGTACCTGGTGAACAACACCCAGCTTGCTTCGTAAGTGTGCTTATCATGTGTGTGTATATATACATATGTATATATATTTATATTCCATAAAATTATAAACACCTTCTATTTTAGAAGTAGTATCTTATGTTGGTATGGTAGCAATACAAACATAACCCAAACCATGGAAAACAGAGAGAAAGAAAAGACTAAGAAAAAGAAGAAACATTTTGTAGAGGATGTGGACTACCTAAAGTTGCCATATTTTGTTGCTTAATAAAGGCCCTTTTTAAACAGACCCAGGAGGCGCTGCGGTGCGGGGGGATGGGTGGAGGCAGCAGTGGGTGTGCGGTGCATGTGCAGCCTGTCACACAAATGCACACCCACCTCCACCCATCTTTACGCATGGAGGCACCTGTCCCCAGTGCCTGTAACCCCATGAGTGATGGGTGGAGCATGGGAGTGCGCGTGCACCCCTGCATCCCTGCCCATCTCCATCGATGGTCAGATGGATGCCCCACCTACACAGTTGCACACATGGGCAAACAGGGGTAAAAAGGGCCTTTGTGTAAAAACTTGCTTCTAAAACTCTTTTTATTTACGTCAGAGTAGTAGCTGTATATAAATTTAAATTCCTCATGAAATGTAATTTTTTGTGCAAAGTAATAATAGGAATTTATAATGCAAGGAAACATATTTACCATGTGCAGATATTGTAGATCATGGGGAGCAGGTTCTTTCCTGTCATTTTGCTTCTTTGCTAATTATTTGTCTGATTCATGGTGTTTAAGAGCACCCATTACTTCCAATATAGTTAAGGTCCTGTCAGTATTTCCACTATAAATTTCTATTTCTGGAGGTTTATAACCAGAAAGGAAAAAATAATTCCCTACTTGTGGTGTGTCTCAACTGATTTAGCAATAAAGAAGCACAGAAATATTAAAACAAACAAAAATCCCTTCAATAGTTTCTGGTTTTCTCTTTTAGGTCATCAGCTGCTATTTCTGTAAGAGAAAACAATGGTACATTCATCAGCACTTTGAATTTGCTGCTTTACAATGTAAGTATAAATAGGAGCACATTTGCTATATATAATATGCACTTGGCTAAATTCTGGCCTGTTTTATGAGTACAGCTTCCTTTCATGGAGCAGCATATGGGCCCAGGCATTAATTTGCACCAATGCTTGCCGGGGATCATCCCCGCCAGCTTTTCCACACCTGTGGTACTGCTTTACAAGACCCCACCCTCAGGTGGATGCAGAAGTCAGTTTCATATGCTGTTCTCCGTCCGAGAGGGCTTGGGCTGATCAGCATCGCCAAAATAGGGATGGGCGAATGCGGTTCGGCCGTTCGGAGTTCGGCCCGAACTCGGCCTGTTTGGACGACCGAACTCGAACTCAAACACAAACACGAACATACCACACAAACCGAACACTGAACGGCAAAATGGCCACACAGTTTGGTCAGTTCGGATCGCGTTCGGGTGAGTTCAGGTGGCAAAAAGAGGTTCACTGGAAGGTCAAACCTGACAGGGCGGTGTCAGTCACTGAGGAGCAGACTTCCAGGCACCAGGGGTGGAGAGGCTTGCAAGAAACGAAACTAATTATCTGCCTCCCCCCTTCCCAACACCTTCTGAGCTAGTCACTGTTCCTGAACAGCAGGCGCTGAGTAGGATTTTTAGATTGCTTTAA
>QEPC01005395.1:290378-329229 GCA_003113815.1 Sphenodon punctatus | reverse complement strand
GCTGCCAAGGTCATTCACTCTGCCCGTCGCTTCGACCATGTGCAGCCTCTCCTCTTCTCTCTTCACTGGCTCCCCCTTCCTGAACGTATCCTGTTTAAACTCCTGATATTCACGTTCAAAACACTCCACGACCAAGCTCCCCCTTACCTCTCGGACCTAATCTCCCTACGCACTCCTGCACGTGCTCTCTGCTCTTCCTCTGTCCCCTCCCTCACTCTCCCTCATTTCTCCTGCTAATCTAACTGCTTTCGACCCTTCTCCCTCACTGCCCCCCATGCCTGGAACTCCCTCCCTGCCCACATCCGCCTTGCCCCCTCCCTCCACTCCTTCAAATTCCTCCTCAAGACCCACTTTTTCCTTGTTGCCTTTCCCAATGCCTGCTAGTCATTCCCATATACCTACTGTCTGCCCTCCTCTGCAGACTGCTGCAACCAACCTGATTGTAACCAAGCCAAGCACACGCACCTGAGACTTCGACTGAATGCTTTTTTGTCTTCTCCCCTGTCTCTCCCACTGTGCCCTCTCACTGTCTCCCCCTCCTTGTCTTTTAGATTGTAAGCCACAGGCAGGGACCGCATCTATGTCTATGTTCTGTGCAGCGCCGGGTGCATGGCTGGCGCTATATAAATGTTTAATAATAATAATAATAATAATAATTAATAATGGAGTAGGAGCCATGCCTGCTCCATCCCCCAAGCTGCAGGGTGTGTGAACTCGGGGTGTTGCATTGGCATGGGTCGCACCTTTGCCTGTGCAGCGTGCACACCTGAGCACCCGCCATCTAGCCGAGCAATGCACCTGCGGGTGGCTTACATCGGCCACAGGATTGCACCAATTATAGATAATGTAAGGGTTAATCCTCTTTATAGGAACTTTGGGCAACTCTGAGATAATTTAGTTTGAATGTACATTATTGTGTAAACTTTTATTGTGTAAATATGGACTTTGGTAGCAAAACATGAGAAGTGTATGGACTGCTATTTAGAACAGGAGTGTGAATCCCCCAGATGATTTTTTTGTGCTGATTAAAATTTTACTCATACATTTTAAATGCCTGATTTAAATATCAATTTTTCAGTCTATCAAGCAATATTTTAGTAAATTATGGATCTGATTTTTGCATTATTATTCATGTCATCATGACGCCAGCTTATAATTCATGCAACTGATTTGAAAGTCAGTGCTTTACACTTTGAATATAATGAGCTATAAATATTGTAACAGAAGCAATTTCCAATGGATTTTTCATCTTTGTCATTTTTTAAAAAAAGAATCATGATTGTAGCTTTTGTCATTTGATAGTTTAGGCTTCTAGCAAACAAATTAAAATGTGCTGGGATGAAGAGGATTTCTCTCATTTTGAAATAAACAAAGGCAAAACTGGAAGGAGATGTGCCATGTTTATTAAAGACTCAGGAACTGAATTTTCAGCATACTTGGTATATAGTGACCTGATCCAGCAAACAGTAACACTGAAATAGTGTTGCTCATCTAGCCATTGACTGACATAAGTGGAAATGTTCACACATAGGAAACATGCTACCAAGGTGAATAAAACTGGCAGAATTAGGAGAGTTATTCTTCCTCATTTTGTAAGTCTAACCCAGAGAGTGTGTGTGGTTGCCGTGTTGGTCCCAAGTGACAGAGAGGGAGACAAAGTGGTTTGATTGACATCTTTTAGTAGGAGTTCAGTTCCGGACCACACAGGAGTTCGGGAAGGACCATGGGGCCCAAAATCTTGCATAATCTCACCAACTACAGTTGGTTCAGTAAAAGATATTTCTTGAACTACTTTGTCTCCATCATCTTATAAAGACACATACAATTTTCCATTGACGTTACTTGTACTACTTGATAAGCCAGCATACTCACAGGTAAGGATTTTGTAGGGCAGGGCATTTTCAATGCATAAAGTAGTGGGGAAAATCCCAACCAGACTCTACCTGTGATTTCAAAATTTGTCACCAGTAAATTGCTCTTCCATAATAATAATAATAATAAGGTTATTTGCTCCCATCCTCTCCTTTCTTTTTAGCCCTTCCCTTCTATTCCAGTAAAACTTAGCGCACAATCTTACACCGTTAAAGTCAATGGCAAAACTCCCATTGACTTTAATGATAGAGAATTTCTGAGTCATTTGACAATGCTCCAATGGCACCATGCCCTGTTCTGAATGAGGCTGATACAACCTATTGTGATCCACAACCTTTTGTTGTCCATAAGTAGGAGACAACATAGCCTGATACAGAAGTTTATTCCCATCAGGATTTTGTGAATATTTTTTTTCCAGAAGACTGAACATTTGTAGATGCATCTAACAGCTACATGTCTTTCTGTGAAATTGTTCCAACTATATTTATTTATTTATTTAATTCCATTTATATGCCGCCTCCTATGCCTATGGTTCTCGGGGCGGCTTCCAACATAAAATAAACAAGTTATCACAATATAAAAAATATAAAAATCTACACAGATATTTAAAACAATTTAAACATTTTATTTTATTTTATATGCTATACTAAATAGCAGATAAACAAACACACATCACCATCATCATTTCACTGAGAGAAAACAATTTTGTAAGGTTTTTGGATGTGGAGTAAAAATCCCCAATTATGTTCAGCCAAATTCTTTGAAAAATATCCTGTTCTAGGGTCAAGCCCTTAGACGGTGAATTGAGCAATAAATTAAGCATGAATATAAAATATATTAATTTCCATAAACTTAAAAAATAACCTGCTATGTTCAAACTGTGCTCTATTTGAATTGTGAAGTGAGGTACAATTTTTGTATGATACAGGCATCTTTGACCTAAATACTTACTGTGCAGTCTTGTGGGGAGGGGGAATCCAAAAACTGTTGATTAATTCATTTTCTTAACCATGGCTACCAAATGATTAATGTCCTAAATTAATAATTCAAATGCCATTCTATATGTAGCTGTAATTAATATTTTAGTAATTTCGTACCCCACCCTGAGTAAATACAGCCCGCAAAGGATCAGGCACAGGAAGAATAATGCAGGGGACAGGAAAACTTTGCTCAGTGAGACAATGGGTGTTAACACACATAATGTTGGCCTGCCTGGCCCGCTCTGGCCTGCCTGGGCCAGTGGTGAACCCCATCCCGGGCACGCCAAATGTGGGCCTGGTTCAAACCCCAGCGGATTTGGCAGTCAGGCTGGAAACGTGGGCCCATGGTCTGGCTCCGTGAACCACCCAGGCATGCCAGAGCTGGGTAAACTGGGTGGGTGAGTATGTTTGTGCGCCTGCCCAGCCCAACATCAGGGGTCGCCATGGCAGCCAGTCCTGGCTGCCTGTTATTGGTAGCCATGGCTACCCATCATGGCTGGGGGGGCAGGGCATCAGCCACAGCATGGAGGTGGAGCCGGCCACCTGTATGTTGCTTCTCACCTCTCTCCCTGGCCAGGTGAGGCTACAGGGACATGTGTTCCTGCACATGCTCAGAACAGCTTCCCTTTTCCAAAAGCTCACAAACACTGCATGCAGCATCTTAAAAAAGGGCAGTGCATGCACAGAATGCCCCCAATGGCCATTTTACGCATGCAAAGTGATTATTTTTTTAAGCAAGATTCTCATGAGATTCTTGAAACCCTTAGTGATCGTCCTGAGATCTTGGTAGGGTTTCTTGATTCTCGTGAGATTCTCATAAGAATCATATAGATTCTCATTTCAGCTCTATTCTGGAAACCTGCAATTTGATCCCAGAAGCATGGGGTGTCCAGTGAGATTTTCTCCCCATCTCTATTTTGCCACACTGGCTCATAGCTGGATGCCGTTTGATGGGGTTGGTGGAGCTGCAACCACCAGACAGCTGATCAGTGGCAAATCACTGTTACTGCTAAATTGTTGATTGGTGGTAGCAACAGCAGCTCTCAGCCCCCATCAAGCTGTATGCATGTGTGGGTGGGTTTTTGCAGGCTAAAAGTAACAGAGTCTTGCAGAGTTATAAGGGCTGAGCCTGGGCACAAATTACTCTCTGAGGTCCATGACCATGTTGTATTTCTGAATTTTGTAGAATATTCACAAGTGATTGAATATTAAACATAGGCAGGGACCCGAGTTGACTGCGTTGCTGTAATTTGCAGTGATTTTCACAGAATCAGCCAATCCTCGCAGTGCCATGCTGAAATTGCAGTGACACTGCAGTGGGGGCTGTCTGCAGGATCTTTAAATCGTGACTCAGGCATAAACTTGTTGTCTGGCCCCAAACTAAAACTGCTGCGGCAGCTACCGTCTATCCGGGAGGTGTGACCATGACCCGGGGTAATAGACCCCTGGGAAATGAACTGTGGATGGGTGGGGTCTGAAGGCCCTACGTCTGGGTGAGGGTGGTCTGGAGTTTTAATATGAGGTGGGAATTCTGGGGTACTGAAATTTCAGAGGATTTGAGTTGTGTTTGATTAGCAAAGTTGTGATTCTATGTCAAGCCTGTTGCAAATTTACTTTCCAGCATGCATAGTTATGCAAATCAAGTTAATTATGCAACTATTAATGCTCGCGGTGAATTTGCAGAATTTGGCTTCACTGGTTGCAGAATTTAAGATTTTTTTGATGCAGTGAACTTGGGTCCCTGAACATAGGTGTGCAATAGGGATTAAAGGGTCATTCATACAATACACTGAGAGCAGAGGAAAACACTCTTAGGGGCTGGAGGTTGTGTGAAAGTATTTGCAGACTTGTGCACAATGCTGGATTAGCAAACCATTTCTCACAACACCTGGCCTATGAGGGAAGGCAAAGCAGCAAAGGCTGTGCTCCATGTGCTTCCCCCCTTCAGTTGATAATACGTTTATGTGAATGAGCCATAAGGCTGGGACTTTCAAACAGATGTTAAAAATTTAGGGTGCAAGCTTGCCCTCACTGAAGTTAATGGCTCAGCTCCCAGTGACTTTAATGGTTGAGGACTTCACAGAGAGGCACCGAAATCCTGCCGTTATTCAGAAGGCCTCCTCTCACATGATTTCATTAAAATAAATGTTAGTAATTATTCTGAAGATGTAAATGGGGATGAGGAAGAAAAGGGGACACTTACTCTTATGCTACTGCTCACTGGTATTTGAATTGCGCTAAAGGCTGGATGAGTTGGTGGAACCACTGTCATTTTGAAGGGAGAGCAAGGGGGAGATTTTGGAAGTCAATGGGAGGAGGTGTTTATTAACAGTTTGGTCTCTTGTTATTTTTCTGTAAATATATACACATGGGATTCTCAGTGGGATTTGGGTACCTAGCTCTTCGAGGTTCCTTTGAAAATCTCAGCTTATATTGATAGGGTCCTATAGAAATTACTCCAGGAATTTTCAGAATGCAATGCAGAGTGAGATCCTTTTTACGGAATGTTTAAAACACCCTACTAAATTTCACAGAGAATTTTCTCCATGTTCTCAAGTTTATAGCTCCATGCATGTTTACATCCTGACTTTTAAATTCTATAGCCAGTCAGTCATTCTCTTTTAATTCTATGGGGCTTTTTCATAAGAAGGATGTAGTGGTACTGGGTAAGTTGTGATTGCCAACAGAAAATCATGTTAGCTATCTCTTTGATTAGACATTTCCTGTTACCAATGAAGCAACAACAGTCCTCTCTTTTCACCCCCAAAGCCCTGCCCTCCTCAAAAAATGGCAGCAATTCTGCTCACTCAACCAGCTTCTAGGAAAATGAACTGGTTTTTGGAAGCACGGTGGCAGAGGTTAGTTCCCTCTTTAATTCAATCCCCTTGCCCCATGGCCCTAAAGGTGAGGAGACAGGCTCCTGCACACCAGATTCAGAGGGGGACATGTTCCATTGTTCCCTCCATCTCCCCCACCCCCATTCCTACACTCATGCTTGTCACAAACGTCTCAGAAGTCTAGACCTTCTTCCAGATACTTTGTCAGCTAGGCTGAAATCCTCCCCCTCTTTCCAACTTTCATCTACAGCATTATTAAATGATGCTACCCACAAGTGCCTTTTGTCATGCTGAGTTATGTCTGTCAATCCATATTTTTATTTTCCAGTACATGAATGATGCAGCCCTAGAGCCAGAGTCTGAAATTCACTGATGCGGCATGCATTATAAAAATGTTATGTTTTTTTTTAAATGCAGCTTTGAAAAGTGGTAGTTTTAAACTATTGTATTTGTTGTACAACTTTTGTTGTTGTTTGTTCCTGCTATTTAGTTTTCCTTAAAGATGTTCTAATCCTCATAGGTTAAACCTTGAGCTCTAAAGTCAAGTTAACTGTCCATAATACTATATATTGCATGGTGATCATATCGCCAAGACATTATAGGAAGTGTTTGTTTTCTCCAGGACTCAACATACAGTCAGCAGCTGATCATCCCCACTACAGGTTTACCTTTAAAAACAAAAATATTTGCAGGAGTCAGAGCAACAAACCTAGATGGCAGGTATTGTGAATAATACGATTTCTTTTCTTTTATATTTTGGCAGGTCTTGAGCGGCATAAATCTTCCTCTAAATTATGACCTTTTTAAAAAAAACAACCAGTCTTTGATACTGGTATTGTGTATGTGAAGCTCTGCCTTCTGCTGTCCAGGATCAGAACTGTGTAGTACAATATCATAGGTGCTATACTGCTAATCTGTCACCAAAATCTCAAGTGGTAGAGGTTTCTTCTTATGAGAAAGGAGGAGTCGTGTCCAATCCTAATGCCGCCAAGAAAGTATGGCGTAGCCATAACATGTTGCAAAATAAAAACAACATAGGATTTCGTGGCTATGCATTTGCTAGTGTTAAGGCTTCTACATTTTTAATTTTTTTTTTATTTATTCAAAACTTATATCCCGCTCCTCCTGCCCAAAGGGAGCTCGGGGTGGTGAACAAAATGCACAAACCCTCCCAAAATAATTCAACAATAAAACATTTTAAAATAAATCTACAAAATTTAAAACAAATTTAAAAACCCCAAATCCCTCCCAAACCCCACCTCCCCTAAATTGCTGTGAAGTTCAGCCAGGGGACATAAGGTCCAGCCACATGAGCTGCAGGGCCCAATTCCTTGCGTGCCCCGGGGTGGGCAATCATAGCTGCCACTCAGTGGGTCCAGCGCAAAGAGCAGGGTAGATGGTTCCCCACTCCCGGCAGGGAAACCAGGCAGGTGGTCTGCTGTCAGACATTTCTAATCTCTGTTATGCATATGGTACATGTTTCCTAATGTTTCCTAAAGAAAACATTATGATTATCTTGCATATGGAATTATATTCAACCACAAACGTATAATAAAGGAGAGAGTCTCAGGTAGATTATGGGTGATTTCAGACGTTACGCCACCACAGTGAACCACGGTGAATCCCCCTGTGGGGACAGTGGTGGTGTAATGTCTGTTGGGCTGAAAAGTGATTCCCGCCAGATGTTCACCCCCAGCGGGAATCGCTTTGACCACACTTTCGGAGGTCCGGGCGGCCGGACCTCTGAAAGTGTGGTCAAAGCGATTCCCACCGGGGGTGAACACCCAGTGGGAATCACTTTTCGGCCCAACAGACATAACATTACCATGGTCAACCATGGCGGGATTCACCGTGGTTCACCATGGTAACGTCACGTCTGCTCCTGGACCATGGCCCGGAATTGGTGACCGTGCCCGCTGCCGATTCCGGGCTGTGGCCAATACCCCAGGGGGCGGTCAGGCACTGTGACTGCATTGACCACTGCGCCCACCCATCTCCCAGAGGGCGGGTGGCCTCGGGAGCATGGGGGGGCGGGCTGTGTGGCTGCACATTGCGCTGAGCAGCCCTGCCCCTCCCTCTCTGGAATCAGCCGGCACGTCTGTTGACGGGCCATTCTGATTCCGGAGGAGAATCAATACACAATTCCATGCTGGGGCCAATGGGCGCCACGGCACATCTGAAAACACCCTATGATGATAAAAAATTGATCCATTTAATTTCCATGAGCTCCTATGCTACTCTTGCTTTCACAGTTCTCAGGCTGCCAACTTGTCTTTTCCAGAGAGCACATTTGCATTTATTTAAACTTGTATCCTGCCCTAGCCCAAAAGCTCAGGGTGTGTAATAACATATAAAAATATAGAAATTATTATAAAATAAAACATATAAACATAAAAATCCTCTAAAACATAAGCTCCCCAGATCATATCCTTGTACACCAAATGCCTGGTCAAATAAAAATGTCTTACATAACCTCCAGAAAATGCTCAGGCCTTGATTTTGGCAACCCTCTAGAAGGAGGAAGTTCCAAAGCTGTAGAGAAAACACCTTTCTATGTGTACTAACTTGGTGTACCAATGGAACCTGAAACAGATCTTTCTCAGTTGATCTTATATTAAGGATTGGGATGGAGCACATGCAATGCTACTTGCTCTCCATGGCCGGGGCTGCTAACCTTTCATAGCTGTCTGATGGTCTCCCAGATCTCCAGATGCAAATGCCCCACCATCCCAGTGCTTCATTGGAGCAGGAAACCCTTCCTGTTCTGGCTGCCAAAAGAAGTAATTTTCTGGTTTCTACCAGGCCTTTCTATCCTGCCTGGAAGCTGGATGACCAGTTTGCTTTTTATGGTTTTGTGTTCCAGGTTTTGGCTCAACTAGGATATTTAACTTGTACTATTGAACAAACAGGGATATAAAACCCATGCTATTCAAACTATATTACTGTTTGGTACTTTAAGTAATGAGGAAAAAGTAATTATATGATATTGGACTTAGAGGTGTAGAGATGTTGTCAATTTGCTAACTTATTGCATCTAAATGGCATTTGTAAAAGTTAGCTGCCAGAATTACCAGTACATATATCTGCCTACATTCTACCTTGGTTATTAATTCTATTTTTCATGATAGGAAATTAATTCTCTCACTCTCCCTTCACACAGATGGAATGTTTTGATGGACTACTGTTATACCACTCCGTCAGGAAACCCAAATGATGATCTGCGATATGATCTCTTCTTTAGGTGGGTACTTTCTAAGCCCTGCATTTCTATATCAATGACCTCAATGTGAGATGGTGAGTCTTTCTATAATAATGTTGTGCTAAGCTGGCTAGAGGCCCAAAGTGCCTGCTTCAGTGCTTATGAAAAATAAATTAGGCTCCTGGCTGGCAATTTATGAAGAGAAATATTGAGAAATTAAATAAATTGTAGCCATAACTGTTAGTGTGGAAATGTGTATGCAAAATATTCCTAATCAAATACCTTAACTTTTTAATTGTAATTTACATTTATTTTAATGAAATCATGCAAGAAAATGCCTTCTGGGAGTGTGAACAACTTTTTAAATTCCTTAAGTTCCAGTTCAGACTGGCACCTCAGTCTCAACACATATTAAATTCATTTATTTTCAGAATATAAATAGGATGTGCTTAAATGCTGTCTCAGAAAGAAGTGGGTTCCTGAAATAGGACCCCTTAGAAAGGACAGCATACCACAGAGCCACCTGATTCTAAGCATCAGCACAGAAAGCCATAGTAAAAGCTGCTGATGGAAACGATCTCTTCCAATTGCAGATGCCCATTTATACAAATTAGCTTACTTGGTCACTTCTTGTAAGTTTTAAAACCATTTGTGTATTTAGATTAAAAAAAGGACTAGGAATTGAGCTGCTCTTTGCAAAATAAAGACTTTTCCAGGGTTTGCATAACCAGGTATATTCTGCCACTACCATTTGATATCTCTTCTAAAATGAACAAAATATGTTAGTCTCTAACGGTAATTTCAGACGTGATGGGCCAATCGGTCTGCCATGCTGAACCACAGTCTGGGATCCATTTCAGATTCCGGACAGGAATCTGCCCAGCCATCCTTTTGGCGTGCCGGCAGATTCCTACAGGGGATTGGGGAGGGGGTGGGGTGGCGCGGTGCAACTTGCGGCCATGCAGACCTGCCCCCTGTGCTCCCCTGGCTGCCTGCCCCCCAGGAGATGGGCAGGTGCAGCAGCCAATCCAGCTGCTGCGCCTGATCCTGCGTCATGGTCTGGGCCACGATCTGGCTGGTGGAAGGCAACAGATGTTACTTTCCACCGATTCCAGATCGTGGCTACCATGACCACAGTTTGGGCCCGATCCCACCACGATTCTGGACCTCCGGGCGGTCGGAGGCCCAGAATCATGGTCAAAATGATTCCCTCTGGAGGTTCACTGTGGTGAACGTCTGGCGGAAATCATTTAGACATTACGGGCCTTTTGGTCACCACAGGGGTTTCACTGTGGATGACCGTGGTCTCATAAGGTCTAAAATTACCCAAAGTTGTATTTTACAGGAGTGATTTTATATATGGATATTAGAGCTAGAGATTGACCAAAATCAAAATTCTGGCTCCAAACGTCCTGAACTGTGGGGATGCCCCAACTTGGAAGTTTTTAACATATGATGGAGATGTTATTTTGAGACGTCAGAATTCATTAGTGAAGAATGAATGGGTACTTTCAGACGTTACGGGCGGCCGGTTCACCACAGCGAACCACCAGGGGGGGTGAACAGCGCAACCACGCCCGGGGGTTGGAAAACGACCCAAACAGACGTGCCGGGAACGGGACCACGGGCCGGAACCGGGCCGCACCATCACGGCCCGTGGCAGCACAACAGACGTGCAGCCGAACCCCCGGCGGGCGCTAAACCCCCACAAGGCACCGGGCAGGGGCGGGACACAGACATGGCCGACTGAGGGCAAACGAAGCCACAAGGCACACAAGGGAACGCCCACACAAGGGAAACGGGAAGGGAGGGGGGAAGAGCGAGAACAGGCTGACAGCCGGCTCACACAGCGGTCCCGCAGCGGGGCACAATGCACGGCCACACGCCCGGGCACACACACACACACACACACACACACACCCACCAGGGAAAGGCCGGGAAGGGGGGGCAGGGGCGCCCGGAACACCCCACCCGGAACACCGGCAGGGACGGGGGGGGCACCACCACGGGGCAAGGCACAGACAGCAGCAACCCCCACCCCCACGCCACCCCAGTCCAGTCCAGTCCAAGGAGGTGCCCCCACAGGAACAGAGGCAGTCTCGGAGGGGGGGGGGGACCCCCGGAGCAAGGCACGTTGGGGGCCCCCAAAGCACAGCGAGGCCGGCGGAGGGGCGCCAGGAGGAGGAGGAAGGGGGCCCCACAGTCAAAGGCTGGCACAGGCAGGGCAGCCGGGTCCAGCGGTGCTCCTCCGCAGCACCAGCGACGCTCAGGCAGCACCCACGGAGTCACGGGGATGGAGGGGGCCCAGGACCACGGCCAGGGGCAGCAGCAAGCAGCGAGGCGGGCGGGAGCTCACCGAGGTGGGGTCCGCAGGTCGGGAGCGGCCAGCGGGGACCAGGCCCCCCCCCGGGCCGGGGCGGGAGCCCACACGGGGGCACCACGCCGGGGGGGGCAGGCCAGCGACGCGGGGCTCACGGGCCGCTGCCGGGGGCCCCGCTGGCCCCAGGGCCCGGGTGGCCCGCCCGGTGGACCAGGTGGGGCCAGTGCAGCATGCCCCGGCGGTACCCCTGCAAGGACATGTAGTGGGCGATCAGGTAGTAGGCCTCGAAGGGATCGGGCATGGTGAGGGCCAGCTGCACATCCACACGCGCCCACACCGCCAACAGGGATGACATCTCCACCGCGGAGGGCTCCGGCACACAGCAGGCAGCAGAAGGGGGCCACGGAAGATGCCCCAGCTCCAGAAGCCGCTGGAACGCCGCCCCACGGGTGCGCTGGTACCCACGGGCCCCGTGAACACAGGAGAAGTAGGTCACGGCCAAGGCAGGGCCACCCTCGGCCAGGCACTCCGAGTAGGCGCCCAGACCACACACCACCAGCGCTGACACGGTCTCCGAGGCGCTCCAGGGCACATGGGCGCACAGCACCTCCGGGATGCGCCCCTCGGGGAAACGAGCCAGCCCCAGGGCCTCCGCATGCAGCCGGCAATCACGGGCGCTCACCACATGGCCAAAGTAACGGAGCCCGGAGCTCAGGCTCTCGTAGGCACCTGCACGGCTCCCCGGCCCGGCCAGGAGCAGCTGCACGGCAGGGGTGTGCCACAGGTCGCACAGAGACATGGTCTCGCGGAAGGCCCAGATATGGGGGGCCCCTTGGGGGCCGGACAGCGGGAGCCCCATGGATGGGCAGCCAGCCATGGTCCAGCACAACAGGGAATGGGACACGGAGCCCGGAGGGCACACAGACTGCCCAGGGCCGGGAGAGGCTCGGCCCGGCCCCCGGGACAGGGAACACGGGCCCGCACCGCAACATTGTAGCACAACAGAGCGAGGCGTGGGGTGCGGGCCCGGCACAGCTGCAGAGAACAACAGCGAGCTCTCTGTCTGCCTAATCGCACCTTCAAGGCCATCCCGCTACAAACAGCGAGGGGAGGGGGCCCGGGGTGCTGGGGGCGGGAGCAGCCGGAATGCACCGGCACAGGGCGCGCGCAGGGCCGCGAGGCCGACCCCCGGGCGGGGCCACCAGCACCGGGCCGGCATAAGCGCTCCCAGCCCCCACCGGGGCCCCAGCACCATGGAGCGCGATAGGGCAGGTGGGAACTGGATGTTCCTCGCGCTCGCGGCTGAGTGGCACCGTGACCACACTGAGCAGCTGTGCCTCCTGACCGAGAGGGTGCACCTGGCCGTCCGCCTGCGCTATGTCCTGGCCCTGCGGGCTGGCGTGCGCCTCCGGGGCCAGCAGGCCCGCAGGAGAGTCCGTGGCCGGCTCAGGGCTCGGCGCCGGGCCTGGGGGGCGTGGCTGGCCGCCTGCCGGAGCCTCACCCGGCCCGCTGCGCTCCGAGGGGCCGCGAGGCGGTTCCGCTGGGCAACGCAGACCCTCCGCCGGGCAGCGCTGCTGGCTATGCCCATAGCGCGGAGCCTATGGGTCACGGAGCGGCCCCAGGCCTGGTGGGAGCGGGCCCAGGCCCACTGGGGGGAGGCCGAGTGGGGGTCCCACTTCCGGATGGGCAAGGCCACCCTGCTGCGCCTAGCGGAGCTCCTCACGCCCTGGCTGGAGCGGCAGCACACCTCCATGCGGGAGCCCATCCCCATGGTCCAGCGGGTGGCCATAGGGGTCTGGGCCCTCGCAACGCCCGACTCCTGCCGCTCCGTGTCCCAGCACTTCGGGGTGGGGCTCAGCACGGTCGCCTGCATCGTGCGGGATGTGTGCGAGGCTGTGGAGGGCGTGCTCCTCGACAGGACCATCCAGCTCCTGGACCAGGGCGCTGTGATGGCTGGCTTCGCGGCCGGGGGCTTCCCGAACTGCATCGGAGCCGTGGACGGCACACACATCGAGATCCTGCGCCCGGCCGCGGGGGAGGCCCTGGAGTATGTGAACCGGCACGGATACTACTCCCTGCACCTGCAGGGGGTGGTGGACCACCGGGCCCGCTTCATAGACATCTACACGGGCAACTCCGGCCGGAGTCACGACGCCAGGATCATGACCATCTCCCCCTTCTATGCCCGCATGTACCGGGGGGACTTCGCGGACATGGGCATGAGGTGGATCGAGGGTGTTCCCATGCCCCCCTGCATCCTGGGGGACCCCGCCTACCCCCTGACCCGCTGGCTGATGAAGGTCTACCCTGTCCCGAGCACCCCTGCGGAGCAGGTATACAATACCCGCCTGTGTGCGAGCCGGACCGTGGTGGAGCGTGCCTTCGGGGCCCTGAAGCAGCGCTGGAGGAGTCTAGCTGGCCGCCTGGACTTCACCGTCCCCACCTCCGCCCTGGTGATCGGTGCCTGCTGCGTTCTGCACAATGTGTGCGAGACCGAGGGGGCGGCCCTGGAGTACCCCGAGCCCCACCGGCCCCCCGGTCCTGTTCCCCTGTACGTGAACGCAGGGAACCCCCGGGAGTACCGGTATGCCAAAAGGATCCGGAACGCCCTTGCAACCCACATCGCCCGGGGGGGCCCGCTGTGAGGGCCTTCCCGCCCCTGGGGGCCCCACCCCCCGTTCCGTGCCCATGCCCCTGTACACGCGGTCCCACAGCCCTGTCCCCCCCACAAACGGGCCGGGGACAACTGTCTCTTTACAACACTTTATTGCCCACACAGTGCACACAATCACCCTGTGCCCCCTCCCCACCCCCGTCCCCGTGACCCCGTCCACCACCCGCCCTCATGTGGCCCTCCCCCTCCCCCCCCTTCCCACCATCCCCCCGCGTTTCCTGGGCCGACCCCTCGTGCGGCCGCTTGGGCCCACCGAGCTCTGGGAGCTCCCCTCCCCCCCACTGTCCGTGTCCCCTGCCGTGTCCTGGGCCGGTCCCGGCCCCGGCAGGGGGCCGGGCGGCGGATGGGCAGCTGTGCCCGGTGCCCCGGTCGCGCCCCGGGGGGGCTGGACCCTCCGGAGGCCCGGGGGCACTGGGAGGCGCATGCGAGGGCCCTGGGGCCGGGGGGGCGCCAGGGGCGGCAGGGCTGGGCCCGGGGGCGCCGAGGGGCCCGGCATGGGGACCTGGGCGGGCAGGGCGCCCGGAGGTGCGCCGGCCATCACGTAGGCACACATGGTGCCCGCATGCAGGAGCAGGGAGGTCCCAATGTCGTGGGACCTGTCCATCTTTGCGCTGTGCTCCCGCACCATGCCCTGTATGTCCTGCCGGAGGCCCCTGAGCAGCCCCTGCTGCCGCTGGTGCTCCCGGCGCTCCCGCCTCCGCTCCAGGCGCACCTCCGCCTCCAGCCGGCGGTCTGTCTCCAGGGCCTTCTCCATGGACCGCTCTATGGCCGCCTCCATGCGGTCCACGGAGGCGATCATGCGCTCCCCCTGTTCCTCCGCCCTGCGGACGATGTCCTCCGCTTGCTCCTCCCTGCGCCTGCGGACCCGCGCCCGGTACTCCCGCATCCGCTGGGCTGGGGCCGCGGCCGGCGGAGGCGCCGCGCGCGGGGGCTGCCCTGTGGAAATGGGCGGGTGGGTCAGTGCAGGGCCCTGTCCCCTAGCGGGGTCGGGTCCCGGGGCCCCCTGCCCCCCCTCCCCCACTGAGGCCAGAGGCCCCCCTGGGCTGGCGCCCGGGGGGCCCTCCCGCAATCCCAGCCCTCCCGCCTTACCTGGGTCCGGCACCTGCTCTCCTGTGCCCTCCGCGGGGGCCTGCACCGTCTCGCTGGCCCGGTCCTGGGGCTCCCCATGTCCTGCGGGCGGGAGAGGGGGGAGCGGGTGAAGGGGGCTGGTTGTGGCCCCTGCAGCAGGGCCCCCACCCCCGCCCCTGCCACCGGCCCCCTGGTCGTGCCCCCCCTTGCCCTGGGGGCCCGCTTACCCTCTATGTCCGTCTCCGAGCCTTCGGAGGCCGGCGCCTCACCCTGGGAGTGCTCCCCCTGGGACCACTGGCTGAGGGTGGTGAAGGTGCCGACCTCCGACTCCGCCTGGCCGGCCCGGCGTTGGGATGTCTCCGGGCTGCTGCTGGGGGGGGGCCTTGGGGCTTCTGCGGGTCCCGGGTGGTCCTCCTGGGGGTGGGGGTCCCCTGAGCTCGTGTCTACCGGGCGGGCGGCGAGGGGAGGGGGTACCTCGGCCCGCTCCCTGCCCTGGACCACAGCGCTGCCCACCAGGCGTGGGGCAACTATGGAGCCCTTCATGTGAAGGATGCGGTCCAGGGCATCGTAGTAGGGGGCGGTGCGGGCCCCGTGGCCGGAGCGGCTGTTATTGTCCTTGAGGGCCTTGTACCCCCTCTTGAGCTCCTTGGCCTTCGAGCGACACTGGTTGACAGTGCGCTCGTGCCCCGCCGCCTCCATGTCGCGCACGATGTCCCGGTAGACATGCTCGTTTCGCTGGTTTATTGCGAGCTCCACCTGGTACTCGAGGGTCCCCCAGATCCGTATGAAGTCCCGGGTCTCCTGGAGGCCCCACTGTCCCCCTCTGTGATAGGCCTTCCTCCGGCTGGGCCCCTGCTGTTCCTCCTCCCGGTGCAGCTCCTGCTGCACCTGCCTCTGCTCCTCCTCCACCTCCTCCTGGGGGTGCGCCTCCGGGGGCCGGGGGCCGGGCTCCTCCTGGGGCTCGTCCGCCCGGGCCGACTTTCGTGTCTGGGGGGGGGAAGGGGGGTGGTTGGTTGCTGGGTGAGGGTGTGGGCCCTCTCGGGGGCCCCCTGCCCCCCTGCCCTCCGCCCGGGGTCCCCCTGCCCCCCTGCCTTCCGCCCGGGGTCCCCCCGGCCCCCTCCACAGGGGGTTCCCCTGTGCCCCCTGTTCCCCTCCCAGTGGGTGCCCTTACCCGTTTCCTGGGTGCCTCCTGTGGGCCTGTTCCGGCCGCTGTCCCCGGGGCGGCGCGACCCGGCTGCAGCTGTGGTTGGTGTTCCCGGGGCGCCTCCCTGGTCGGGTGCTCCCGTGTGCCCCCTTCCTGCACCTGTGCCCCCTCCGCCTGCATCGCTGGGCCTGGCTGCACGTCCTCCGCCTCCTGTGCCGCCGCTGTCGCTGTTCGTGCCTCCGGTCTCTTCCGCTTCCCTCCTCGCTCCATCCCGCCACGCTTGCTTGCTGCTGCTCTCGCTTTAAATCTCCCTCCGGTGTTTGTGTTGGTGCTGGTTGCCTGGCAGCGACGCTGCGTGCCTCGTCCCCGGCCGGGGCTCCATTTTTTTGGTTCCGCTGGGGGATTGGCGTCCAGACGTTACTTTTGCTTGGTTCCCTGTGGGGGTTGGTTTGACCACGCTTCCCGAGACCTTCCCCCGGCTAGCCCGGGAAGCGTGGTTCAAACTGACCCCATGTGGGTATTGAGCGTGATGAACATCTGGCGCACGCCGTTCAGACGTTCCGGGCCCTTTGGCCCCGCGGGGGGGTTGAGCGTGGTTCAGTGTAGTTCACCGTGATCTCGTAACGTCTGAAATCACCCTATGACAGCAGAGATTGGAGCAGCTTCAGACAGTCTGGTATTCAAACTTGATGGTAACCAAGAGCAGCTGTGACAGGCACTCTTTCTATGGCCAATATTTTTGAGTCTCATGGCTGCCAGAGGGATTTGTGGGGTGAGATCTGCCTTCCCCACTGTTTTGGGCATAGGTCTATGGACATCCTCCAAACTTCAAAGTGAAAAGCATCAACCAGGTGGATAGGGGGATGATATAGGCTCTTTTCACATGAGATGCCCCCTCCCCCTCCCATGCCCATGCATATCTGTGGAGTGGGCAGAGGTGAGGGCTGCCCATGTAATATTGTGGGTGGGTAGAGGTGCATGTGCACCCCTGCACAACACCCACAGGGAGGGTTGGGTTAGTTAGGTGGGTGGTGGGTGGGTGGGGATTGTTTTATATACAGACCTGTTTTTTTATGTATGTTTATTTATGTACGCTTTTTATATTTTATATTTTAATAATTTTGACATTGTTTATTGATGATGATGATGATTGATGATGATAGCCACCCCAAGTCACCATTGATGAGCGGGGCAGAGTAGAAATGCTAATATAAATAAATAAATAAATAAATAAATAAAATAATGGGTGGGGAGACGCTTGTCCTATGTGGCTTTGCTGGAGCCTCCAGAGAATGAGGTCTCTGGAGGTGGGGGAGGATTGGAATTTGGTACCCTCCAACAATACTCCATGCAGTTGCCAGATTTAGCAGAAGTTTTTGCTTTGCTACCAATGTTTGCACCAAACAAAAACATTGATTTTTCTATTTATAGCCCCTTATTCTCTGTGAGGGGCTCAAAATTGGAGGAACAGATAGTTATCACAGCTTTAATCTTTTTTGCAAATAAGCTGCGACAAGGACCCACAGACAACAATTATTGAAAATGGCAAGAGTCAGATGGGCCGGTTTTCCTTTGAAGTATTCCGCTTCGTGAAACACAAGAATCAGAAAATGTCCACTGTCTTTCTTCACTGCGTGACAAAGCTGTGCCGAGCAGATGACTGCCCGTTCCTTGCACCTGTAAGTTTTGAGGTGTTCTCTGAAAAATCTTGCCCAGTTTATGCTTCAAGAGAGACAAAGTTTGGGGATTGTTTTATATTGTAATTTACAGATGGATAGAGAAGGTGGGGGATGATCTGGGTAGTGCAGACATAAGAGGCCCTATGTTTAAAGGAAGAATGCTCTGTGGCCTACACTATGAGGAGACAACAGATATAGAATGAACATTTGAAATCTGTCACAAACGTGTAAAATAATGCATGGCAGTTCAGAGGATTAGTCTTTGACCATGGAAACTTTAAGCTATAGCCCACTCTTTCAAATCCAGTCTAGGTTGATAAGTGACTGAAGCTGTTCAGATAACATAAACATTAATCAGTTTATGGTCTAAGTCTAATTCTGGGGTTTCCAAGCTTTTTGACTGCCTGACCCCATTTTGAGGATTTAAATATATTCCTGTGACCAGACAATAACAAAGACATGAAAAGTATATAAATATAAATTGGGATCATACCCTCATTTGTATGAGATATGATCCCATTTGGGATCCCAACATAGTTTTGGAAGGTCTGGCCTAACTTCAAGGTAAACGGTATTTATATAGTAAATAACCAAGGTAATTAAGTCACACTGGTTAATAGTAAGTATATCTTGGCATATTTTCTGTAGAAAAGTCCCAGGATTGAATGAGTTTAAGCCTTTGACCATCTACCCACTCACCTGCAGGAGCAGTCTCAACAGAAGAAGTTTGAATAATGTCAGTGCAGTGTTACAGATTTGTTTTACCCAATCATACCTGGGTCTCTTGGTAAAATATATTAATATTAAGTGCCTCCAGCCTATCAGCATTCATGGTCACTAAATTCTCTAGAAATGTTTTTTGGGGGGGAGATTTAAACTTCAAGATCTCAATATATCAAAGTAGTTAAGCATGAATCAATATGTTTTGATGATCTGGATAGAATTATTTATGTATTTAACACCTACCCTCCTACATTTGACAGAGAAAAAGAGGTGCACTTTACATGACCCTAATTTGCATAAATTTGCATGTACTTAGGAAAATTTGTAGTAGCCTGTTGACTATGGGTGCAGCCACATGAGACGTTCTCCCACTTTGGGCAGCATTATCCCACTTTAGGCAACATTAAAATGTGATGCAGTGAATCGTATGGCCAGCATCTGCCAGATGTTCACCGTACCCCAGGGCGGAGCGAGCAGCCAGCTGCTATGTAATGTGTCTGCCAGAGAAGGCCGGTGACACAGCACGTACTAACCTTGCCCAGAGTGGGATAACACTGCCCAAGGTGAGTTAATGGACTGTCTCTCATGTGGCCAGCCTCAGTGCTGTCTTGCCCTGCTCTGCCCTGCAGTGTGGTCTGCTAGCACCATTGAGCAGCAGCCATGTTTGCCATGTGGCCACATCACATCTGGGGGTGGGGCCAGAGGGCTTGGGGGTGGGGCAGATTATGTGGCCTGCTCTTCTCGCTGGTCCAAAGTGTGGCGGCTGCTGCAGTGTGGATGGGGAATTGAACCCACCCCAGCTCATGTGACTACCCTACCTTGGGGGCTGAGATGGAAAAAAGGATGTATATGTGAGAGGTTGTATGTGCACATATGTACGTTTGTATGTAAGCTATCTTTTAATGACTTCCTTTGTCTATTGAAACCAGTACAATCTTTCTACTGCTGGGAAGGTGGTACAAGATTACAAAACCTGTTACTATATTGACCAGAAAGATACTATTGGAGGGTAGGTTAACATTAATCATGTGCTTAAATACTTAAGACAAAGTACAATAGTTTTGTCTACAAAAGAAACATATTTTTAAAACTGCAACCTATCAAATAAGAGTTATTGTAGGTCTCACAGTATGAGTAGGCACACAACAGCACAGTTTGACTAAAGACAGTACAAAAAAGGCAAGCTTCACACTACGTACATTCTTCAGTTCTGGATGCATTTTTGTAGGTAGTATCTTCTAATTAACTTTAATTTGCACTGTGTTTATTTATTTATTTATTTATTTCGTTCAATTTATTGGCCACCCTCTCATGCCTACGGCATCTCGGCATTCCATAGCAGGAGGTTAAAGTGAGGGGTTGCTTTGGGAGGGAGGGGTACTTATGTCTCCAAACAAGTGGGATAAAAGTGGGGATGGGATGGCTCCAAGTCCAGTGGGACTCTTTTTGTCTGTACTGGAGTGGAGTAATTACCTGAAAGTCTAGCCCTCTGTTGTTCCAGCAATCCTTAAAACTTCCTCTTTTCTGCGAGGGGAATAGTAGGTTTTTGCACTGAAAACCTACTGTTCAAACCTCCTCTGCTAGCAGCTAGCTGCAAGTTCCCAAGCAAGGAGATCAGGAGTGTTTACTTATTCATCCCTTTTCATATTTCAGTTATTAAAATGAATGGGGCTCCATTCGTTTTAGGAACTAAAAGAACAAAAATGAATTGCACACCCCTAGAAAAGAGGGGGGCAATTACTAGAATAACCCCTCAAGAGCAATGACCTTTACTTCGGAGAATAAGCTTTGAGACAGTGATTTTGGGAGCTTCTAAGCACAGAGATAGTAACCCCCACTATAGGATGATTCTCCAGCTGTTTAGCACTCACATGAGTTCTTAGAACTGGTTCAAGCCCCATTCACTTCAGTGGTACAAAAATGAGCAAGCACTGTTATTAAACTGCTGAATCACAGTTCTAGAAGACTTATATGACATTAAAAGAGAAACCACCTGATTCGTATACACTACAGTAGCTGAGACGCATGTGGCCATTCAGGCTGGTTAAGATGGAAAGGTCAGTAGAGATTACAGACAGACAATGGTCATTTTTAAAGAGACTGCTGGTGGGGGGCAATCCGTGTGCGGCAGATGGAGTGCGGCTTCAGGGGCTGTGTGTGGAGGGAGGGAGCAGATGGACACCTCCCCATCTCCACCCACCTCCATGCATGGAGCAACCTACCTTTTCACCGGTTGCGTCGTACATGGGGTGTGTGTGTGTGGAGGTGAGTGGACATGGGTGGATCATGGGAGTGCTCACCGACACACCTTCACATTAAAATGGGATGTTTCCTCTCATGTCTACTGGGTGGAAATGAATGGGAGTGTCTTGTTTAAAAATTGTCAAAGTAGAGTAAGAGATGGTTTTAATGTGATAACCAATTATAAAAATATAGCCTTGCCATTATAATGCTGACACATTCTTTGGAAAGTGTGTTTTCCAAGGAAGTCCAATAGAGTTCTCTCTCTTTTTTTTAACTTGAAGAATTTGCTAGAATCTGAGCAGGGATATTTTATACATTCCTAGTTGAACACAAAAACACTGAGTTGGAGAGACAACTGCATTCAAAAGTTTGTTAAATGAACTACTAAAAAATTTATTACACTTTGCTCTGGATATCTAGCATCAAAGCAAAGCAATTCCTTATATAAAATAAAACAAGATTCAACTTGAAGCCAGAAATGTTCAACTCATTGACTTATAGGAAACATTGTAGCTGTTTTTATTGCAAAGTAATTTCAGGTACACAAGAAATAAAGTCAAAGCTCTAGTATCACTTATAAAAGAGCTTGCAATGAAGAAAGAGGCACAGAATGCAAATAACTCTCCTCTACTCTGAAGCTGTAACGTTTTCACGAACTCTTCAGATTTGCAGTAACAGAGAAAGAAGAGATGTTGTAATGAGAACAACTTGGAGCCCTCAGAGCACCTCTGGAAATGCTGTGATCTCTGCTGGACCCATCATTACCAGGAGTGGTAGGAACTTTCAAGCCTTTCTCTATATTGCAAGAATATCAAAAAGTGTTGCTGTTTTATTATCGTTTCCAGAGACTCAATAAAAAGACCTAAATTCTCATGAAAACAGAGTGGGGGTAAATTACTCTGAAAACAGTCTGAGGCACAGTCCTCACCCACTAAGGTCAATTGGAGCTGAGTCCTAGGGTGAAAACAAATGAGACAGCAGCCCACAGTAGCCCGGTAGTTACCTGTTTGTCAGTTCAGTGACCACCAGATGTTAGCCCACTTCTGCATTTTTGGCAGGTGTCTGGCTGCTACGAGATGCATCAAATGCATTTGTCTGTCTAGAGAAGGTCAGTGACACAACCCAGGCTAAGGCTTGTTCAACTGGACTAATCCGAGTTAATGTGCACCCTCCTGTTTGTTAGGTCCTGCCCAGGCCAGCCACAAAGCAAGGTTCGAGGATCAGGCCGGGAGGAGTGCATTCACCCTGTCTTTCAAACAGCTGATCAGAGGGGAGGGGGGAAGGAGTGCACTTACCTGGCCCAGGTGCACGTGTCAAACAGCTGATTGGAGGAGCGCCCTCACCCAGCTCAGATGTATAGACCAAACAGCTGATTGGGGTGCTCCTCCAGGCCCCACCAATCAGCAGTTCCTCTTGGGTTCTCAATCTGGCTGGACAGCAAGGGTCTGGGAGTGCCGTTCTGTATGGATGGCTCTTTGGTGGACCCATGGCATGGTGGGACTTGTGATAGCATCCCCCTTGCTCGGATTCCCAGGGTGGGGCTGCTCATTTGAACTACTCTCCCTGCTGACCCAAGGAGTGGTGGCTGCAGTGGTGACGAATGGCAGCTGCAGTAGTCCTCCCTGGGGTAGCCAGGGGATCCAGCTCACCCTGTCTTGTTTGTTTTCACCCCTCATCTTTTTACATTCAGTAAAGAGGAAGGAATAGACTAGTAAGGCACAGAATTTAGTTTTTAAAATTAATGAAGATGGACCATACTATACTCAGATGGAAGTAAATCCAGAGTGTAATTCCATTAATTCCAGAGGCATATGCATGTCTTCGAAGCCATCCTATTCCCGATCCAACACTAGCAAAGGGGCTGATCCAAGGTTTGTGCACTGCTCGCACTTGGTGTGTGTGTGACACGTGTACACGCAATGAGTGCATGTGGAATGCATACATCATGCACATATCGGGTATATGCATTCCACAAGTACATGGACCTTAAATTGGCCCCAAAGTTTCTAGAAATCATTTTATTGAATTCAAAAAGCCCTGGATTGGACTACTTAAGAACTATTGGCGCTAAAGTTTCTCTGTAACTATACAACAACAGATATATGTACATCTGAAGGAGGAGGAATATATGAATGATTGACTATTTACTCCTGAGCACTTTAAGGTATTCTATCAAAAAGTCTTTGTCATTTTAGAGAAAGTAGGTGTTTGTTCTGCATGTATGGAAGCAAACAGCTATCGGCAGCAGTTGCAAACACACAATTGTAAGATTTTTAAGATTTCATGCTACCTAAAGAAATTCAAGATAAGTCTTGGAAATAAATGCATGCTTGAACTGGGATCACCACTTTTACAAAAGAACGTGAAAAGTAGTAACAATGGTCAGTGGGAGAAAGTTAGAGAAAAATGTAGGCTGGGCTCATCACTGTGATGGTACTGCCAGGAGAGCATATGTGGGAGAGGATACTTTATGATGTTTTACAGTCACCTTTGGATTAACCTGACGTAACAGAGATAAAGTATCTTCACTGTATGTCAGGTACCCTCTTCTAATGTATCTGTTATTATTATTATTTATTATTATTAAACATTTATAAAGCGCCAGTAACAACCTGGCGCTGTACAGAACATATAATCAGCTGCGGTCCCTACCTGTGGCTTACAATCTAAAAGACAAGGAGGGGGAGACAAGGAGAGGGGACAGCGGGAGAGACATGGGAGAAGACAAACAAACATTCAGGCGGATGCGAAGTCTCAGGCGCGTGTACTTGGCTTGGTTACAAGGTGGTCGGTAGCAGCAGTCAGCAGAGGAGGGCTGACAGTAAGAGCAAGGGGAAAGACTAGAGGGCATTGGGAAAGGCAGCATGGAAAAGGTGGGTCTTGAGGAGGGATTTGAAGGAGCGGAGGGAGGAGGCGAGGCGGACGTCGGCAGGGAGGGAGTTCCAGGCATGCGGGGCAGCGAGGGAGAAGGGACGAAGGCGGTTGGGCGAGCAGGAGAAGCGAGGGAGAGCGAGGGAGGGGACAGCGGAAGAGCGGAGAGCGCGCGCAGGAGCGCGTAGGGCGATTAGGTCCGAGAGGTAAGGGGGAGCTTGGT
Source organism: Sphenodon punctatus (assembly GCA_003113815.1). NCBI lineage: Eukaryota > Metazoa > Chordata > Lepidosauria > Sphenodontia > Sphenodontidae > Sphenodon > Sphenodon punctatus. The sequence goes on along the minus strand of QEPC01005395.1, from coordinate 305,395 downwards.
CATGGAGCGATTTGAACGTGAAAACCAGGAGTTTGAACAGGATACGTTCAGGAAGGGGGAGCCAGTGAAGGGAGAGGAGGAGAGGCGTCACATGGTCGAAGCGACGGGCAGAGTGAATGACCTTGGCGGCAGAGTTTTGGATCGCCACAAGGGGGGACAGGTGGGAGCGAGGGAGGCCAGCAAGGAGGAGGTTGCAGTAGTCGAGGCGAGAGATAACCATGGCATGAACAAGGATTTTGGCCGAGGAGACAGATAGAAAGGGGCGAATGCGGGCAATGTTGAGGAGAGCGAATCGGCAGGATTTGGCCACAGAGTCAATGTAAGGTTTAAAGGAGAGGTGCGTGTCAAAAATGAAGCCCAAGCTGCGGGCACGGAGAACAGGACGGATGGTGACCCCATCAATGCAGACGGTCAGGTCAGAGGGAGAGGAGGGGGACGGAGGAAAAACGAGGAGTTCAGTCTTGGCCATGTTCAGTTTGAGTTGGCGTCGGGACATCTGTTGTTGAGAACTTGCCAGTTGCACTGTGTATAAGATGATACTTTTTGTGTGAAATGAAGCAGGAATTGGGAACACTTTCAGAGATGTGGATTCTAAGTAAATAAGGAATATTTTTTGGTGGCAAATAATGAGTAGCCTAAGGCTGGTACATTTATATTCAAAATTATAATTAATGGTCTGAGCTGGATTCTAACAAAGACATTGATATTGACAAGTCAATGTAGCAAGAATTATATTTTAGAATACTCCTAGTTTCAATTAATCTGGCTTTTTTTGTGAGGAGAGGGAGAACACTGATATATACTAAAATATAATGCATACATTTATATATTTTATACAGATGAGACTCCAACCAACAATTCACAGCTTGGTAAGTTAAATCAATACCTGAGGGTTTGTTTGTTTTGTTTTTTAAAAAGAGGGGTACATTTGAATAATACACTGATGAGTTGAGAAATCAGTAGTATTCAGCTGTATCTGTTATGCAGTTTTCTTTATTAATGTTAATTTAAAATAAGAACATACTGATGTAAGCAACTGGTAAATCTGGAGGGTTCCACGAAGCTCATATCTCCAGCTCTCACAGCTTACAAAATTCTAATCTTTAATATGGAATGGAAATAAAAATCAGCTGCAAGCCTATCTATACTTGCATGGCTTATTAAGAATTAATGCAGCTACCAGAAGCAAAATTGCAGGTTTAAGCATTAAAATCTTTCCATACAATACATGTGAACAATAAAATGGTAATTATGGCTTAGCTACATTCACTTTTTTGCTGTATAAAAAGACCCTCAAGCAGCTCCTGCAGCCTCTGACATTTGTCCAGGGTACCCCTAGAATCATAAAAATGCAATGGTGACTGTTTAGTGCAAGGGTTAAGCTCTAATAGTCAGATGAGTAGGCAGTGTAGAAAAAGGTGGACGCAAAAGAGGGGGGAAATTGTGACTTTGTAGTGGTGGTAGGATTTTATTTATTTATTATTATAAGCATTTGTGTAGTGCCAGCTGTGTACCTGGCACTTTACAGAAAAATAAGAATGACGCGGTCCCTGCCTACAGCTTACAATCTAATAGACACGGAGGGGGGAGACAAGGAGAGAGGACATAGGGAGAGACAAGGGATAAATAACATTCAAGCGGATGAGAGGTCTCAGGTGCACGTGCTTGGCTTGGCTGCAGTTAGGCAGGAGTCTGCAGGGAGGGCAGACAGTAAAAACTGAAAGGAAAGTTCTAACAGGCGTTGGGAAAGGCAGCGAGGAAGAGGTGGGTTTTGAGGAGCAATTTGAAGGTGCGGAGTGAGGGGGCAAGGTGGATGTGGGCAGAGAGGGAGTTCCAGGCATGGGGGGCAGCAAGGGAGAAGGGGTGAAGCTGGTTAGGGGAGCAGGGGAGATGAGGGAGGGGACAGAGGAGGAGTGGAGAGTGCGTGCAGGAGTGTGTAAGGAGACTAGGGCTGAGAGGTAAGGGGGAGCCAGGTTGTGAAGGCATTTGTAAGTGAATACCAGGAGTTTGTGAAGGATGTGTTCGGGAAGGGGGAGCCAGTGAAGTGAGGAGAGGAGAGGCTGCACATGGTTGAAGCAACGGGCACAGTGGCTTACCCTAGCAGCAGCGGAGTTTTGGATGGAGATAAGGGGGAACAGGTGAGAGTGGAGGAGGCCAGTAAGGAGGAGGTTGCAGTAGTCAAGGCGAGATATGACCATGGTGTGAACAAGGGTTTTGGCAGAGGAGACAGAGAGAAAGGGGCAAATCTGAGCAACGCTGTGGAGGGAGCAGTGTTTTTGGATGTGAAGGTGACTCTTTAGTTCATTCCTGTCTTCCTTTTACTATTTTCTGATTGAAAAATAAAAATAGGAACATTTTATGTGGAAATTTTTACTCCTGAAAAATATGGTGTAGAAAAAATATTTTTAAATGGGAAAAAATGAATTCTCACCCAAAAAATATTTTTTTCTCTAGCAAGTTTTGAATTGAACATTTTTATTTGAATTGATATTTCAGAATAAAATGAGACTTTTTGTTTCAGTGTAAAATGTCATTTCAGGGGGTGTTTTACCAACATCTTAACTTGCCACGTCAATTTTAAAGGATGACAATTACTGCTTTGATGAAAACTTCTTCATTTTACCATTTTTAAATTAAACATTCAGAATGCTTTGTTTTGCAGCATTTCCCACCATATCCTCTGATCAGACAAGGAATTAAAATTAATTTGGAAAGTCAAAATTTCCTGTGAGGTGAAAAGATTTTCTCACAATTCTCTACAGATTAATCTTTATAAGTAAAATCTAGTAAAACAGCATAATGACACAAATTACATGTCACCCTTTCTGACATCCAGGGTCTTGTTCTCATGGGGTGAAGTCACATGAGATAGGGAGGGGAGGCTACCACTCCTTGGGTAGACTTACCCCCAGGCCACATGATGCAGTGCATCTTATGGCCACCAGATGTTCCCCCCCATCACAGGGCGAGATAAACAACTTGCTGCTGTGCAATGTGTCCTGGGGAAAATTCCAAGGACACGTTGCAGAGCAGCCTTACCCCACATGGGGGTAAGGTTGCCTAGGCCAGAGCAACTCATGTGCCTGGCCGTGCTTGCCCCGCCATGCGTGGAGCATCACTGCAGGGCCTTGAGTGGTAGGCATTGTCACCCATCGTGCCAGGTCATGTCACGGCCAGGCTCAGGAGTTTGGTTGGGCCTGGGGAGGGAACCAGTTACCAGAGCAAGATTGGGCACCCGCTTGTGGGGCCCACCCCAGCTTCCTTGGAGAGGAGGGGCTGATCATGTGTCCAGCTCTCTGCACTGGCCATGTGGGGATCGGACCCCTGAAGCTCATCTGGATGCACCTATGGAATATTTACTCCAGGGTAACTAGTCTTTACTCTGAAACTTATTCTGGAGTGTTTACATGATGTTCTATTTCTTTTGGGAGAAAATGTGTGATGAAATCCAAGTAACCCAGGGTAAACTACTTTAGCTAATTTTTCACTGTCATGTGAAGTTCAAGTGAGCTTCTAAACTTTTTATTCAGGAATTCAGTATCTGAGAATTAAGTAACCAGTTGAAAATAGGGCACCAGATTGTTCTCACTTTGATTGGCTTCATATTTCAAACCTCATCAAGGCAAACTCAAACTAATAAATCTGACCTAATCAAAGTCAAATTCAAACCTATTGTATCAGGGAAAGTTGAACAAATTCAAGTTTTGTTAATGCTTGTGAATTAAAATTCATCAACCTAAACAAATAATCAAATTTCATTCAGAAATTTCAAATTCCCTCTTAGTTTTATTTATAATAGCAATCTCCTAAATTGCTATCCCAAAATGTGTGGACATTTTGCATTTATTTAACCTGGGTAATTTTTCAGTTTTGTCAGGATGAGCTCCAAATCAAATGAGAAAAGCATTCTCTTCATCTGCAAAAGTGGAATTTATTTATTTATTTATTTAGTTGTATTTATGTGCTGCCCTTCCTGGAAAGACTCAGGGTGGCTTGCCTGCTGAATTCCTAGCCAAATAGAAAGGTTTTACATTGTTTCAGGAAGATGAGCAGGCTCCGGCTTAGGCAGACTCCCAGGGGGAGGAAGTTCCATAATCACGGAGCAGCCACTGAGAATTCCTCTCTTTGCACCCTAGCTGTAAAAACATCTCAGAGAGATGGCACCTGCAAGAAGGCATCCCCGGCTGACCTCAGGGTGGAATCACGAGGGGACATGAGGGAGGAGGCAGTCTTCCAGATACCTGGGGCTCAAGCCATTCATTTAGGGCTTTATAGGTTAAAACCAGCACCTTGAATTGTGCCCGAAAATTTATTGACAGCCAGCTATTGGCAATATTAGAAGATTCCATAACCTTGTGCAATAGCTTCCTCTATGATTAGTAATTGCTGACTTATATCATCCAAGTGGTTAGATGTGATGATCATAATACTCTTTTCTGGCCTTAACATTTGGGAATCTATGAAATTGCAGATAATGGTAGTCTTGTAAAATGAGGGTTGCATTAAACAGCCTACGTTGACGTGTACGTGTAATTATCAGGTTATGAGTGATCTTGCCAAGTGGCTAGGACATGATTGGTATCATGCCAAAGAGAGTGCAGATACTGAAGACCAGATGACAGTCAATGGGTCAAACCAGGGTGCAGAATTAGGGTACATGTCAGAGAGGCAAAGCCAGGGATCAAGCCAACCTAATGACCAAGCTAAGGGTCTATCCACAGTTCACAGTCCAGGAGGTCTAGTATTAGGGAGGCAGTCCAATGTGGGCAGCAGAGGCTAGGAACAGGACTAGGAGGGAGGGAAGGCTAAGAGTACAAGTCCAGGGAAGACATGGAAGTGTCCAGGATAAGCAGGAGATCCTGAGATATTTTAGACCCGAGACTTCTGCAACAAGCAAGCCCATTGGCTAGCCTGCTGCAGCCACTTCCTGCTATCCCATTATATGGCTGCCAGCAGGATGGAACCAATCAGCAGTGGTGCAGGGTTCAGAGAGCTAATAAGGTTCAGTTGGATGTAGCAGGCTGCCCTCCTTGATGCAACAGGCCTCAGCATGAAGCAGCTTTAGACTGTAAGGAGGTTGCCAACTAATATCCCGCATGCTGACCATGAAGTTCAGACCAGCACATTAGTATATCCCTGAAATATGTTCTCCTGCCTTGTCTTCCTGTGTGTTCTAGGAAGAGAGATGTAGGTACCCAGTGCCTTGTGAACAATCCCTAACTATATTAAGTGCATTTTACTCTGAGTGGATAGCACTGGTGCTAATATAGAGATGAGTCCATTGAAGTGAATGAGATTTGTGTCCAGGTTAAATGCAAAAGCTGATATATTATCTACTTGTAGGATTGTACTTTAAGTCTCTATTCTTCAAAGTGCCACCCAAACACAAGTACCATTCACTTCAATAGGGCCTGTGTCAATGTATTGTTATGAGAATCAGAGTCTATGCCAACAATTATGTGAGCGCTTTAGCTACAGTTACTCTTTATATAGATATTATAGCAATGGGAGAAGAAAAGACATATAGCAGAGCAAATAAGATTGCAACGTGATATAAAAACACCCTCATGTGCCTTTTTATTTCCTGCAGGTCATGCAAATGGACCTCCCTTCCAGCTGAACTCAGTCACCAGTGCACTGATTTCAGGAATAGTTATTCTGGGAATTCTGAGCATAGTTTTTTTCATATGTTCCATCACCCTTCTGCACCGTAGGTGGCCAAGCAGCTCAGTTTTGGATGTCATACAAAACCCAGTTTTCAACTAAAAGCAACAATTAACTTGCACTTTTTCTTTGGAATTGCCTTCGTTGTCCATGGAATATGCTTCCATTATAATTTTACCAAGGCAGCATTCTGTCTGTATCAAACTTCATCTATTTTTATTTGTAGCCTTATAGACTTTAATGTATAGAGAATAAGCAGTGACAATGATGGTAAGAATCCTAGGTAAATACTCTCTCATTTGTGTTTGTGATCAGACAATTTAAAATTTTGCCCATGGGTGTACTGACAATAAAACTGGTGTCAAGCTTCCAACTGGGATCTTGAAGCAAAAGATGCAAAACACTTCTGAATACACCATTATTAAGCCAACGTGACAAACACCACTCTAGTCAAATCACCCCTTTGATAAAGGATCACCTGTGCTTTTGGCTGTTTTGCAACAATTTTATCAATTACGTTATGTAAAAAAATTTACATAAAACTTTATAGCTGAGAATTATGGTTGTCATTTCTTATTGGACTAGAAATTTCAAAATAATAAGTAGCCTGGGATTATCTTTCATTTGGAAATGGAAGTGAATGCCACAGAAGGCTGAATTCTACTTTGTCATAAAATCCTGTTGAATTCAGTGAGGCTACGTAGGTTGTAAGCCAAGACAAACTGGGGCTCAGTCAGAAAGTTTAGTAATGCAAATTCAAATCAGTTCCAGGACATAACCCTGAAGTTTTTCCTTGGGCAAAAACTTTTCTAGTAAAGACTGTGAACAATTACTTAAACTGGGGTATTGCCCACATAATTAGTGCTTCAATTTATGCTAAACCTTAGCTAGATTCCACCGACACTTCTATTGCCTTTGGTCAAATTCTTTCCCTATAGATTATGGAAGAGCAGAAAGAATTTATTCCATTGCTTCTAACAACAGCAAATAATCAGCCTACTTTTATCAAATGTTTCCTATGGGCCACATTCTACAGTTAACTTGAGAAAATGTCTCCATGAACTGAATCTTGTAAAGAGCAAATCTACCACTCCAGCTGCACGGTTGGGAAAAAAAGCAGTTTTTCCCCCACTTCCACAAAGGTGGAGGTAACAGGTAATTTTTGCTCTTCTTCCCAGGAACTAGATTGTTTTGGGGAGGGAAATTCTGCAGAAGAACAAAAGGCCAGCTTCATTACCAAACTCCCATTGCCACTCATCTCTCAACTCATATAACTCTTATCATCTGTTTTGAGTCTGAATGGTCATGTGTCGTGTCTTTAACTAGGTGTCTAGGAATAAGAATTTAGGTACATGCACCCAGCATACTAGAAACTGTAAAAGGAGATTGGTATTATTAGCAAGGGAGGCAATAATGGGACTAGTATGTACACTAAGGGTATTTTCAGACATTACGAAATCGCTGCTAACAACACTGAACCACAGTGGATGCAGTTTCATGGCAGCGATCTCGGGAACGTCTGTTTGCTCCCAGCCAGATGTTCACCACAGTGAACACCCGGCTGGGATAAAATTGACCACGGTTCTGGGGGTGAGGCCGGCCTCACCTCCAGAACAGTGGTTAACTTGGCACGTTTCGGGACGGGGCTGGGAATGGCCACGGGTAATGACTGTTACCCATCCCCGTCCCAGATTCAGGTCCCTATCATGGGATGGGATCAGGCGTAGCGGCCTAATTGGCCACTGCGCCCACCCATCTCCCCGAGGGCGACCGACCGTGGGAGCGCGGGGGTACAGGGTTGAGCGGCCTCATGTCGCGCCGCACAGCCCCTCCCCAATTCCCCATAGTGCTCAGACCGGCATGTCTAAAGGACTGCTGGCCTGATCATGGACTGGGATCCGGAACGAATTCCAGTGGGGGGTTCAGCGTGGTGGGCTGGGAGGCCCAGCACGTCTGAAAATACCCTAAGTTTGATAGCTGGACTATCGATTGAGATTTTGGTCAAATGCAGAGTAATTAAACTCAGGGGGTAATCATAGCTCTATTAAAGTCAATGGCAAAACTTTGATTAACTTCAATGGAGCAAAGATCATTCCCTTAGCTTCACTTAATATGTACTTTATCTAATATTCAGGCAGCAACTCATTTTATTTATTAGTTTCTTGTGTTAATCGCATCTTTATTTCTGTGATGCAACACAAGTGGTTAATGATCATGGCTATTTGAACACTGAGACAAAATACACCTAAAAATCTGTCCAATTCCTTTTTTCTGATCCTGAAAATATTCTATAAAGGCTTGTTTTTCACAACCTTCTGTAGTGTGGTATCATTAACCATGATACCATTCATGTTTTCCTCCAGTTTTAATACCTCAGAAACATTTTTTTTTGCACTTCAGGGGTTAGATCTGATGACATGTAAAATACGATAATTTAATAAAATAATTTGAAAAATATCAAAAGAAAGATTTGTCTGCGCCTTTGTTTTGTAAATGTGCCTGTCATTGTGGCTTCCTTTTATTATGCTTCATCATACCATTATGAAAAATGGGAACGTATGGGTGAATACAAACATGCAGCTAGCATGCCGGCTACATGGCCAGGGGTACTGGACAGATGTGCACCCATCTGGGCTGAGTGATGAGCCCTCCCCCATCCCACCCCCAGTGGAGGAAGAGAACAAACACATAGCTGGATGGCCCTGCCCCCCAGCACGCCCCTGGCACCCCACCCATATCCATGACAGACAGTCATGCCAGCCAGTCATGGGGTAGTTACTCTGTAAGTAGATTTTTACTACTGTAATAAGTAAGGATGGGGAGGGGGGAAGGGGTACCCTGTTCATGTGAACAGGGCCTACCCAGAATCCTGATTTTGAATTCAAGGTAATCATAACAGGAAAACACCACAAAATTAGTGGTCATTGGTGTCACCTATTGATGTTTACAGTTTCTTCCCATTCCCAGAATAGTAAAAAAAACCCACCCCAAATGTCCACTATTTTTCTGGCCCCCAGTGCTTTGTTTTTAAGATTACTACTCATCCAGGGTGTTTTATTCTACTGAAATACAGAAACCTTAGTTGAGCTACAGAAACCGTATTTGAACAGAATGGAGCATTTGTGTGTACATCCTGAGCAAGTTTTCTTTACACCCAAAAGATCCAGTTTTCTTAAGCTTATCTGCATCTGATATCTACATTTATAAACAAATGAAAACGCTTTGTTTCAGAATGATTGCTTGGGGAAGTCATTCTGATGTGTTTCCCCATTACATAGAGAGCGTAACAACACACCTATAGTAATGCCATATAGACCCTTTTCAAATGGGACGTGGCGGGTGGGGTGATGGGCATGCGCCTTCAGTAGGTGGAGGTGGCAGGCACACACCCATCTCCACCCACCTCTACCCACAGAGCAACCGGCATTGGAATCCATTGCTCTGTGCGTGGGTGATGGGCTGAGATGGGTGGAGATGAGTGTAGTGTGGGAGCACGCACGCACCTCCACTCATCTGTTGCGGTGTTCCTACGGGCGCGTCCAGTGATCTCCATGCAGCAAAACATGTGGAGATGGGTGGGGGCATCTCATGTGAAAAGGGTCATAAAGTACTTTTAGACAGACACAGAGTTGGCCATCCTGTGAGCTGCTCTGGGAGTGCGCCCCCGTGTCCAGCACTGCCTGGGTTGGGTTTAAACTGACCTGGCAGCTGGCCCAGCCCTTGGTCACCCTCCCCACCACATCATAGAGTTGCAGGCAGATTGTCTGACACCATAGGTTGCTACCTGCAACTTTATGGCATTATGCAGGGCAATGGCTGACTGGTAGCACAGCTGAAGCATATGCCCGCTGAGCAGACAGACTTCAGCTCTGCCTTGGGCCAGCACTCTGGGTTTGACTGGCCTGCTCTTCTGGTGGTACCCTGGAATGTTCTGAAGCACTGAAAGTGGGGCTGGTCCAGAGCAGGCATGACCTGCTTCACTTCTACTCCGCTTCAACATCTGGCAGGCTTCCTTTAGATGGACAAGCCACCCCAGGGTGAAGTGGAACAGAAACAGGGCTACTGTCCATCTAAAAGCACCCAAAGTGTCTCAAAGACCTACATGATGCCCACTAGAATGGACTAAATAAAATCTGTTTTGGTGACATCTTTTAGCAAATAAGGACACTTTGTATTCCTTGCCTTAGTGCAAAGCCAAAATGCTATTCACGTGCCTACTTACAATTTGCCAGGTTTCACTATTCTTAGCAAGTAATAAAATCTGCTAGAACAGTGCTGCTTCGAAGGACAGACACAAGTTTTGTTTCAAAATCAAGTGCTGAGCTGAAAGAGAATGTGTTTCATTAAATAACTGGTTGGTTCAGTGAGCTGGTTTCATCCAGCTGAGAACAAGTAGTAGCATAAGGCATACTTTGGGTGAAATCTTGATTGCTCTGAAATCAATGGGAATTCTCTTATTGCCTTCCCTGGAGTGAGATTTTCACTTATACTTCATACAGTGCAACATTAAAACCAGACAAAAATCCAGATGTAGTTTTTAGTCTGCTTTCCTATAGAAAGAAAACATATGTTGTCACTGTTTCTATGTATGTATGATGTCCTCTCCCCACCCACCCCCAATAATAACATTAAATTGCACGGAGCAATTTTGACCAAAGTAGAGGGAAGGAAGGCCCAAAGGTAAGTAAGGACTGAAAATTTGGTAGCAATTAATTGCACATGGAGGGATATAATTTTTGTTGTGAAAAATTATTATTTAACATTTATATCGTATGTTCAGTGTCCAAAGAGATTAGCCCTTATTTAGTTTCCCCTCACAATAGGCCTGTGAAGTAAGTTATTTATTATTATTATTATTATTTATTTATTTTATTTATATTACTGATGGGGAACTGAGGCTGAGTGACAATGGGTAAAAATAAATGTGCAGCTGGTGTGTTGGCTACAATGCTCAATTTAAGACAATGGGTATGCTATTGTAGAGTGGGTAAAGTGGGACATTGTTGGTGTGATGGGAGCTGCCAATTGGTGGTTTCACTCACACCTGGAAGGGAGGAGTCAATCAGTGGGGGTGGATGGATACACGTCATTCCCGAGGGGCCTGAATTGTGGCGTTCCTCAAGGTTCTATTCTTTCTCCAGTGTTGTTCAAAATATATATGCAGCCCTTTAGGTATGTCAAGGATCAAGGACGAGTTTGAGTATCATCAGTATGCCGATGATACACAACTTTACATCTCTAACCCCGTGAGCTCTGCCAACTTGGCCTCTGCCATGAGGTAGCTGCCTGGATGCATTGGAGCTACCTCATGCTTAATCCAGGGACGACTGAGGTGATGTTGGTGGGAAGGGGCAGCCAATATGAGGATGCCCTTGCCTCCCTCTGGCCCCTGAATGTGCCTGGGGTCCAGGTAGAGGTAGTGGACCAGGTAAAGAAGTTGGATATCATTTTCAACCACGCTCTATCCATGAAATCTCAGGTATTGGACGTGATGAGGAAATTCTTTTTTCAACTATGCAATTTGCACAAGTTACACACTTATTTATCTCAGTTTGAACTTGCCAGAGTGACTTGATTTTTGTAATTCCCTCTTCTACGGGCTACCGGCAGTGCTTGTCTGTTGCTTGCAGATTGTTCAGAATGCGGCAGCGCAGTTGCTTACTGGTTTAGGCAGCCATGATCATGTTATGCCCGCCCTGTATTCTCTGCATTGGCTGGCTGTAGAATGACAGATTGTGTTTATTTATTATTTAAAAAAATATTATTTATTAAAATCATTTAGTATCCTGCCCCTCCTGCCATAGGCAGCTCAGGGTGGCTCACAACAGTGTATCTCAACAATTAAAATAATAAAACTATAAAACATATAGTGTTTAAGACCACGCTACTGGTTTTCAAGGCCCTGAACAGTTTAGGCCCTGACTATATTTGAGACCTTCTTCTAGAGCCTTACACTGATGGCACTCAGGAATCACTCGCTGATCACATCAAAAATCGGTGGGCGATCGGGCTTTTCCTGAGGCGTGCCCCTCGCTGTGGAACTTGCCCCCCCCCCCGGATGCTCATCTCAGTTCCTCCCTTCGTACCTTTAAAAAGCACCTGAAAAAATATTTATTTTCTAAGTGCTTTTAGGATCCACTGCTGGCCCCCTTAATGTATTTTCTTCTCCCTTTTTCCTTCCCCTATCTTACAATTTTAAAATATTCTTTTAATTACTTGTTTTAAATTGTTTATATTGTGCTTTTATGTAAAATGCAAAGCACTCAGAGTGCCATGTAGGTGAGGGGGCACTCTAAAAATAAAATGTATTATTAGTGTTGCACTGAGACCAAATCTTGTCTTGCCCATGAACTCACTGGGGGGGCCTTGAGTAAGTCATTTGGTGATAAATGTGACAAGGAACTGCTACGACCCGCCTGAGCTAGAGACTTAGGCTGCGTTTTCACCTGCGGCGGTGGTGGCGGCAGCAGGAGGGGTGAGGGAAGATGTGGCAGCACTTAGGAGCCGGCTGATGGGAAAAGAGCTGGTGCGAATGGGGATCTGCCGTGGCTTCTCTCGCGCATGTCAGGGCAGGATTTTACACCCTGACATGCGCAAGGGAAGCCGCGGAAGATCCCCGTTTACACTGGCTCTTTTCCCATTGGCCAGCTTCTCCGCACTGCCGCATCTTCCCTCGCCCCTTCCACTGCCGCCGCTGCCACTGCAGGTGGGAACGCAGCCTTATTGGCATGTTTATTTCAGGTCTGCCAGATGTGGGCTCGCTGCTGCCCCAGCCTGGATAGTGGCTAGCCCAGGTGTGGTTGCTCAGAAGATCCCAGACCCACAGCCTGGGCCAAGGACTGCCCAGACGAGTCAATGCAGGTGGGCCCATTGTTAAGGCAGGACCTGCCAGGGTGAAAAATTACTAGCACTTGGACCACCATCCTCAAAATCCTAACTCTAAAGTAGTTCCGTTTGAAGTCTATAGCAGATGGTTTGAGGACTGAAAACTCTGTAGGTGATACTGAAGGAAGCTGTAAGGGAAGGGGGTCACTCTAATGACTATTAAACTATTGCTTAGTGCCAAAAGCAATTCTATCACTAAATTAGTTCTTTGCACAAGACATGCTGTCCTGCACACATAGTCATTCTTTCCTGGCAGGAATGCAGTCAGCATAAACTTGGAGTTTCGGAGGTTAATAATAATGATCACATGAACAGAGCTGTCAAACTCAAATGATCAAAAATCATGAATCAGGCTCCCGCAAAATTCAAGTTCCCTTAACTTTGCAAGGACCAATGGTCATGCAATAAAAATTAAATTGAAAAAAGGTTCCCTTAACAATTGGAAGTTTTAAAAATAAAAATAATCTGAGTTTCATTTTGTCTTTTTAGTTTCTTAGCCTTTAGGGCACACTGCAGTCAAATATTCAAGTTATTCTCTGCAGTTATCAGAGTTAGATACTTTAAAAAAACACCAAGTAGTTCTGTGCAGCAATCACTTGAACTGATGAAGTTTAATAACCTGTGGTGAGAGGTGGAGAAAATGCTTAATAAGATTATTCGACCAGAAAATAGGTTATATCTCCCCACCAAGGGCTCCTATTGTTTTGAATTCTGGGGCCCTATTTATCTCTAAACCTGCCATTCAAAAGTTATTAAGATGGGACATACACACACAGGTGTGGTGTTTTTAGATGGATGCGGGGACAGCTGACCCCCAGAGTTGCTCCAGGGGTGCATCTCTGCATCTGCTCACTTTCAGCCCCACCTGGGTCCACATTCGATGGACCCATCAGACTCCTCTAGCCACAGTACACCTGCGAGGTCCCCCCCCCGCCACACCATAGAGTTGTGGGCAACATCTCTAGGTTGACGTCTACAACTTTGGTGTTGCCTAGGGCAATGGCCGGCTGGAAGTAATGCTGTGCACCAGACAGACAGCAGCTCTGCTTCAGTCCAATTTGGTGCTCACTGCCAGCAGTGCTCCAGGATGTTCCCGAGCACTGCTGGGTGGGGGGGGGGGGCGGGCTGTCTGGTCCGCTTCAACATCTGGTGAGGTGCTTTTACACAGACTAGCCACCCCGGGGTTGAAGCGGACTGGTGAGGCAGCCCCTGGAGCGGCACCCCATCCGTTTACACCCCTTAAGTCAGTGTGGCTTATCCCATGCCCTGCAAAACACCGTGCTGAGCATGCGCAGCACATGCACACAGACAAGTGCCAAAACTGCGCTCATCCTTGGCACAGGGCCTATGGCACCCATGCAAACTGCACGGTTGCATGAACGTGCGTGCGCATGGCTGCACACGCAGGGCAAGGGATCAGCCCCATTGCATCAGAGGTAATCCCATAGGAAAGTACACTGGAAATGAAAGCTGAGATTCTTGTGATTTTGACACCAATCTTGTGATCTTAGCCTTTAAGACCTCTAAAATTGTGATTGGTGGCAAAATAATGAGAGTTGGCACAGGGCTTGTTATGTGGTTTCTGAAACAGCAGCAAAATCAGGATGAAGGCACTATATTGATTCTTGGCTCTTGTTTGCATGAATTATCCTAGTCCTTTTACTGCTTTGTATTTTGCACAAGAGGGCCAGTCCTGCAGAGGTGGCTCCCAGGTTAGGAAACTCCAGACATCACTTTTGACCTGCCTTTTGTACAGATCAGCCACATACCATGTAGTTTATACAATTTTGCTAAGTCATGGTAAGCTATGGGATAATAATTTAACAATATTCCTACAAGTTAACTGAGAAATTAACACCTGATTTTGCTGGAAGCATTTTTAGTTAATGAATCTTGTTAAATGAAAACAAATGTATTTTTTCTCTCTCTAAGCTTCTGGCTGTGGGCTGAATAAGTTATTGCAAAAGGCAATGTTAAGCTGTTCTTTGACCCTTCCCACAGTTCAGCTCAACTTAGTATTATCTTTACACTTGGGATGGAGATATGTTTATCAGTCTGTCAGGAAGTATACTGTGGCAGGCCTAGATCCTGCCCCCTAAGGGTGAGGATTGGTCTCTGGGGAAAGTAACTTACTACCCTGCCACATGGACAAATTCCCTTGACTACTGTAAAGTTCAGCCCCTGGAGGAGGGTGGGTGGGGAAAGTGTGTGCTCTTTTCCTGGTCCCCCTCCCCTGATCAGCTGTTTAGTAGATGGGGAGAGTGTGCACGTGGTCTTCCACCCCCTTCCCCCATCACCTGTCTAGCAGCAGTGGGCCTGATCCTGAAGCACAGTAGGTATTTGGGAGTCCAGTCCTATGTTATTATTATTATTATTAACAAACATTTATATAGCGCCAGCAGTGTACCTGGCACTTTACAAAGTAATAAAATAGACACGGTCCCTGCCCCTAGGGCTTACAATCTGAG
>QEPC01005395.1:271567-286869 GCA_003113815.1 Sphenodon punctatus | reverse complement strand
CCGCTGGTCGGTGGAGCTTGCGGCGGCAGGAAGGCCAAGCCCCATGAGAGTCGTGGTGTCCTCGAGCGATGACAGCCGAGGATGCTGGGAGCGTATGCAGATGAGCTGCAACCTCACCAGTTCTATGTTGCTGGCTCCTTGGCTGCACCAAAGGTGTAGAGGGACTGGTGATGGCTACAGGATGGGGTGTATGTGTGCTCATTTGGACTGCCCTTCCCACCAGTCCAAAGTGTGGCAGCTGCATTTGTCCTCCATGAACTGAAGGGGGATCTGGTCTTGTGTGTAATTTTACCTAGGGCTGAAAGTCAATACTCGGTTTCTTGACAAGAATCATGATTCTCATCTTGTTCTTGCAAACGAGAATGAAACAAAAATTGGCAAGGTTCTTGCTGAGATACATGAGAAATCTCAAGAAACAAACTACTGGGTACTGATGGGGGGAAGGAAAGAAAAAGGGAGGAAAGAGGAAGCCACGCTCCTCCCTGTCCAGCTTTCTTACCTTGTCTGGGACTGGGAACTGTCTTGGTGGAGAAAGCTTCCTGATTGCAAATTTTAAGGAATGGGAGGTGGACGAGCAGAAGGGAGGGGCAGACTCAGCTGATATCTTATCATCCTATTGGCTAACAGAAGTCAGAAACCAATAGAATGATGAAAAGTTGCTAAATCTGCCTGTTCTGGAAGTCCTTTCCAGGTGGGAGGGGGGAGAGCAGGTTGGAGGTGACAGATTTTCATTCTGTTGGCTAGCAGGAGTCTGAGCATCCAATAGAATGCTGAAACACTGTCCTGGGCTCGCCTCTTCCCTTCACCTCCCCTCTCTGGGAAGATTGGAGGAGGGAGCGCTGAAGGGGAAAGGCATGTTCAGCACAGTGTTTCAGCATTCTATTGACTTCTGACTCCTGCTAGCCAATAGAATGCTGAGATTTCAGCTGAGTCTGCCCCCTCCCGCCTACTCTCCCCCTTCCCATTCCTGAAAATTTGCAATAGTTTTCCCCACCGAGACAGCTGCCAGCCCCAGACAAGGAAAGAAATTTGGGCAGGGAACAGTGTGGCTATGGCTGTGAGATTTTGAGACTGATTCTCAATTCTTGTGAGATATTTGTGAGACTTAAATCTATTCTTGTTTCAGCCCTAAAGCTCATTCACATGTGCAGCAATTATCTGGATTTTCTAGTTTGCTGTTAACAATGCCAGTTGCATTCACATGCATCCCATACCATTGTTTCCTACAGCGAAATAATGCATTCATACCTTCTTACCCACCTGTTCAGTGCGGTTCAATTACAGGAAATTACAGGATGGCTGGGCAGCAGGCTGCAGCCAGATTCTCCCCCAATATGTTCTTCTACCTCCTCTCCCTGGCTACGGACCCCATCACCTGCCCCTGCCTTCTAGTAGTGCTCCAGCAGCACCAGCAGCAGGGACACCCGATCAATTGGGAGATAACACTGTTTGTTTACAAACAACTCCTCCCCATGTGATCACGCACATGGGGAAGAGTTGTTTGTAAACAAACTGTGTTATTTCCCTGCTGTGCTGCTGCTGCTGCATCCTGTACGGGCAGGAGTAAAACAGCGCACTTGAAAGCAAAGTTGCCTTCACATGCAGGAAATATTTCGCACCAGTTAATACCGAATACAATGTTGCTTTCACACTGCTGTAAAGAGCAGATTTATTTCAATCGGACAGCATAAAGCTACGTTTAACTAGCTTTGAACTACGGATTACTTAGGTGCGATATTGACAACAATATTTCGAATTAGGGACTTCAGACATGCAAGATACATTCGAATTTTGTAAAATTTGGACACAAATTGAACGTCTGAATGCCACCCTAGTGGGGTAAGGCTGTACAAGACGTTAATCCACATTGGGTCACCTTACCCTATATTAGCCTAGGATGCTGTTGAACGTCAGGCCGACACCCCCATTTGTTTGCCTGCTTCTGCCCCAGGGCAGGCAGTCAGCGGCTACATGACACATCTCCCAGAGACCAGTGACGTATCATAGGCTACTTTTGTTCCACCCGGGTTAATGTGGGGTAATGGACCACCTCCTGTCCAGTGAGCCCTTGCAGTCCTGCCATGAGGTGAGGTCCAAGGATTGGCCTGGAAGAGCCACCAAACAGCTGATTGGGTGAGGGGGCCCAGAGGAGAATGCACACTCTCTCTGCCCACTAAACAGCTAATCGGGGGTGGAGGGTGGGGGCAATAAATCCAGTATGTTGCTGTTTGGCCTTTGTAGTCAAATACGTGTGTGTGAACAAATGTCTTTAAGTTTAAATCTCAATAGACAACTCCCTCCTGAGCCATCTGGCTGCTTATTCATAAGCTTTGACGTGGCTTTTTCTGGTGTTAGAGAAGCTAGTTGTTATTCTCACTGCTTATGACATGTGAGTTTTGTTCAACAAGAAATCATGAGGGAGCCTTTGTACACCAGGCTTGTAGTTGTTGATGCTGTGATGGACTCTGTTAATTTTGCTTACAGGTGTGTCTGAACCAGAAAATAATCTCTCTTAATGAGGATATGCAAATTGCACATTCTTTTTTTTACTGCTTCCAGCCAGATAGACTAAAGAACCTGAGTTGTATCCTCATTATTGCTTGCATTGTTGAGCCCTGCTGTCCTGTGAAAAAGTTGTCTGCAGCAATTCAAGGCAGCAACCATACAGTGGAATAAATATTAACATCTACATGTACTGATTTGATATGCTAAAACACAGCTTAAGGTACATGGCTGTTGCCTTATAAATCGGCTTCTATTTGAATTGTGGAGTGAAATAGGGGCTCGAGAGGGGGAGGGGGCTGCCCTGATGTTATGGAACTCCCTTCGCCCAGAGGTTAATTTGAGCTCGGACGTGAGCATTTTCAGAAGGTGGTGCAAGAATTTTTTCCTTTTTTCTTTTTTTAAAAAGCATTTTGTGGGTGGGGGTAGGGGTGGTTATGGGGGGAGGTGTTGGGGTAGGGTTGCGTGTGTGTGTGTGTGTGTGTGTGTGTAAGTGAGTTGTGGTAGGGTTGAAGGTTACGGTTTTGTTTTGTTTTTAAATAAGTTTCAATATTTATATTTGTTTGTGAGCTGCCCTGAGCCTTTGGGAAGGGTGGCATTTAATTTTAACTAAATAATAATAAAAAGGAATTATTTGCCTGCAGTTTCCTCATCCTTCCGTCTCTCCATCTACAAGCATGGTGGGTGGGTGGCTTGGCTTGGCTCGGTCAGGTGTGTGTGTCAGTCTAATCTGTGTTTTTTCATACCCCCTGACTTCCCACAGCTATAGCATGAATTCCCCAGTCCCAGTTCTTCCCCCACCCCAAAGCATGTTTGTTGGCCAAACCGAAGACTCTGCTGCATTCGGCAAGTTGGTGGTTAGGGGTGAGGTGCGTGGAACTTGCTTAGATTCCCTTGAAAAGGGAATTTCTCTGTTTCCCCAGAAATATTTTTTTAACTGTTGTACTGCCATCCTGCTGCTGCATGGGTTCCAGGCTCAGTCCAAATTATTTTCCCTTCCTCTCTTCCCTATTTTTCTATAGTCCCTCCTCATTCCACAAGATGGTGGGGGGTGGGGGAGGGTACTTTGCTTTGCTTTCCTTAGAAAACGGTGTGTCTCAGTTTCCCCTGTAGTGTTTTTACTGTTGCTGCCACCCTACTGTGGCATGGCCCCATTTATAATGATTTCCCTTCCCCCCACCCCATTTTACTAGCCTCTCCTCATTCTGCAAACAGGGTGTGTGGAGGGGGGAGCCTTTGCTTTGCTTTTCTCCTTATACAGCAGGAAGTTGTGAAAACATTGGTCAAGAAAGACCATGCCATGACTTGTCAGCAGCAGCAGGCATTTGAAGAGCAAGTGGGCTTCCCACAGGGACTGTGGGACCCAGAATGCATGGGAACCCACAATGATGATGATGATGATGATGATGAGATCTGGGATACCATCGAATTCATGGCCGCCATGGCAACTATGGATTTGTCCCAGGAAGTCACCTGCCCGACCCACGTGGGGGGGCATATCCTCGACCTGATCTTCGGTTCTGGCCTTGAGGTTGGGGGGTCCGGTTGTGGGGGAGGTTAGAGCTGTGCCCTTGTCATGGACAGACCATTATCTCCTTCAGACCAGTCTCTTAGCATACCCCCTCTAGAGGGGGAAGGGGCCAGTTAGGATGATCTGCCCTTGGAGGCTGATGGAACCTCAGAAGTTCCAAGAGGTCCTGAGGGAGTTAACCTTGGATCTGGACGGTCACTCTGTTGATGAGTTGGTCCAGCATTGGAACAGCGTGCTGGAGGAGGCCATTGACAGGGTGGTTCTGAGATGCCCTCTGCCTCTGTCTCGTCACCGCAGGGCCCCTTGGTTTACTGAGGGGCTGCGGGGATGAAGCAAGTAGGCAGGAGGCTGGAGTGATGCTGGCGTTGGATTCAATCTGACTCCGACTGACTTCTCCATAGGGCCCATTTGTGGTCCTATGTTGAGGCTGTGAGGGCAGCAAGGAAGGAGTTCCTTACTGTCCTCATAGAATCTGTGAAGTCACGCCTGGCAGAGCTGTTTCGGGTGATGTGGGGGCTGATCAGTCCGGCTTCCCTCTGCCTAGATGGAGACTTGTCCCAGGCCCGCTGTGAGGAGTTTGTCACCTTCTTCGCAGACAAGATAGCTCAGATTCAGAGCGACTTTGATGCTGGATTAGAGGCAGTAGGTGGAGAGCACAAAGGGATGGAGGCCCCATCTGGTCCATCTTTGTGGGGGGAGTTTCAGGAAGTGATGCCGGCCGATGTGGTGGATGTCTTGGGGTCTGTGAGAGTCACCTTGTTGTGAACTTGATCCATGCCCGTCCTGGTTGGTGAAAGCCTCCAGGGAGACGTTGAGGACAGTGATGGCAAGGGTGGTTAATGTGTCCTTGCAGCAGGGGAGGTTGTCATCCATCCTGAAGGAGACTGTGGTGCGCCCCCAGCTGAAGAAACCATCTCTGGACGTTGATGCACTCACCAGCTACCGACCTGTCTCTAACCTCCCCTTTTTGGGGAAGGTTATTGAACGGGTGGTGGCGATCCAGCTCCAGGTGCATCTAGATAGCATCGGTTTCCTGGACCCTTTTCAATCTGGGTTCCACCCCGGCTATGGTACCGAGACAGCATTGGTGGCCTTGGTCGCTGATCTCCGCCAAGAGATGGATGCAGGACGTTTGACATTTCTTGTCCCGCTAGATCTCTCGACTGCCTTTGATACCATGGACCATGGCTGTTGTTGAGATGGCTGCATGACCGGTGGGGGCTGGACAGGACTGTTCTTGAATGGTTCTGCTCATTCGTCTCAGGGAAAAGCCAGCTGGTAGTGCTGGAAGCTGAAACAGCTTGCTCCCGCTCTTTGTCCTGTGGTTCTTCAGGGTTCTAGTCTGTCTCTGTTATTATTTAATGTTTACATGCAGCCCTTGGGTGAGATCATGAGAGGGTTCGGGGTGCATTGTCACCAATATGCTGATGATACTCAGCTGTACCTCTCTTATTCAGCTGACCCAGACCCTGCTGTCTTGTTGCTATCCCAGTGTCTGGAGGCCATGGCGGAATGGATGTGGCAGAGCAGACTGAAGCTCAACCCTGATAAGACGGAGGTGATGGTGATGGGGAGAGCGAGGGAGGTGTTGGCCCCCCTGATTGGGGGGGTTCGCCTTCCTGTAGTTTATCAGGTCTGGAGTCTGGGGGTGATGCTGGATGCCGATCTCCGTCTGGAGCAGCAGGTAGAGGGGGTGGCGAAAGCTGCCTTCCGCCAGTTGTATCTGGTGCGGAGGTTGTGTCCGTACGTCTCTGGCCCGGACCTGGTCTCCCTCGTCCATGCCTTCGTCACCTCGAGGCTGGACTACTGCAACGCGCTCTACGTGGGGCTGCCCTTGTTCCTGGTTTGGAGACTGCAGCTAGTGCAGAATGCAGCGGCCCGCCTCCTTTTGAGGATGGGTCGTCGGGACCACATAACACCTGTGCTCTGGGCTCTGCACTGACTGCCAACAGCATGCCGAGCCAGGTTCAAGGTATTAGTATTAATCTAATAATTAATTAGATTAAGCTAATAATCTCAGTTTCTCACTATTCTCACAGAGAATCCTGGTTTTCAACTCGTTTTTTGCGATGAATGATAGTGGCCAGGTCACAGTCCGAGACAAACGGCCGAAGTCGCTGCACCAGATGTAATTGGTGAAATGTGCTCCTCGCCACAGACCCCACTTGGAGATATAGGTGGAGTTGGGAATCAAGGAGCACTTCAAGACTATGAACCTGGGGGACCAGTGGGGGCAAACCCCATCAATGACAGGGAATACCACACCCACTGTCTTACCCACTAACATCACCTCCATCTTGTAAGAATTCAGCTTTAGATGGCTCACCCTCATCCAGTTCTCACAGCCGCCAAACACTGAGTAAGCACCGAGACTACTGGGTCTGGGTCAGATGAAAAAGAGAGGTTGAGTTGGGTGTCATCCAGTATACTGATGACACTGCACCTCAAACCATCTTGCGACCTTGCCTAGCAACTGCATATACACATTGCATAGGAGAGGGGACAAGATGGAACCCTGCGGAACTCCACACGAGAGGTCTCAGGGAAATGCCAAACAGTCCCCGAGGAACACCCACTGAGTTCTCTCAGCCAGGAAGGACTGGGGGTTGGGTGGATATGGGGGGGCACTTTTGTTTTTTGTTTTTAGGCTTACTATTGGTTAGTATTGTCAGTAGCTTTACTATTGTCAGCAGAAGGTTCACCTTAAGGAATAACAATTGCTCCACCAACTTGGTCCCCAGTCTCAGGTGGTGCGGCGAGCAGATGTCCCCAGCCAAGGAGAACACCTACTCACTGGGGACACTCGTTGGTGTGCAGGACAAGAGACCCTTGGCCACTTTGAACAGGGCCGGCCACACGTTGGTCTTGCTGGCCCAGTAGGCCAAGGGATCGCTGCTGGGTTTGATGCATGGCTCCTTCTTCAGGTAGCTCTCCACTGCTGCTGAGGCACTGCCATACTCCCTCATGTAACTCTGCCTGGGCACCACCTCCACTACTGCCCTCAGCCATGCTGCCTGCCCTGCTGTGCATGAGCCCATGCTCGTCAGAATGCCCTGCACATACGAGCTGCTACTGCTCACAATAGGGGTGATGCTGCTGCTCAGCCAGCTGCTGGTGCTGCTACTGCTAGGGCTGGGGGCAGGGATAGACTCCACCAACTGAAAGGGGTGGCTGCTCCCACTAACACCATTCCAGGGGAATCCTGCTCCTGCTGCCGTGCAATCTCAAGAGCCCACTCTGCCTGCCAGACCCTCTCCACTAGGTCACCCTTCTGGTGCCCATAGATTGCTGTCTGGCATGCCATGCTGCCCTTTAGCCTGGGGTCCAGCATGGTTGCCAAAATGTATTCCACCTGCTTCAGGAGCTCATCGAACCGCACCTTCAGCCCTGCCTTCATATGCAGCACCAGGTCAGCCACCTCATCCACCAGCTTCCTGCCCTGAGGGCCAAAATCCCATCCCTGGAGAATCTCCTTCAGCCTCCTGAGCAGACTCTGGACCAGAGAGGTCACCTGGCTGATGGTGGCCATGGAGGAGCTGATGGTCTCTGTCATGGCCAGGAACGGTCTCAGTATGAAGACCGTGTGAGCCAGGATCTCTCATTCCACTCCATCGTACCCTGGAAGTGCCCCACTGTCCATCACCAGTTGAACAGGGCCCACCTGTACTCTGCTGTGGGACCACTCCTGCCACTGCCAAATGCTACCTCTTGGTCCTGCCGCCATGCACCGTCACTGCCAGGTAGGCATGCTGTGCATTCCTACTTGACCACAGGTCTGTGGTGAAGTGGACAATGGCACCCCCAGCCCTTCCCAGCTGCTCCCTCACCCGCTTCTTTAAAGCCCGGTACAGGGCTGGAACCACCTGCCAACTCAGGGTGGTGCATGAGGGCAGCTTAAACTGGGTGCCAGGAAACCAATCAGGTGCCTAAACCCCCATGTTCCCGACCACCAAGAAGGGTTGCCCATCCATCGCTATCATTTCCCCCAACATGCGTGTGACTTTAAGTTGAAAGTCATGCCTCCCTCCACATCCTACAGCTGCTGATGGACTTGGAAGCTGCCCCCACCCCAGCTCCTCCATGGTGCACTGACACTGCTGCTGCTACTGCTGTTCCCCCCTAGCAGTGATACTGCTCCTGCTGCTAGAGGTAGCTGTTAGAGCAAAACGCTTGCCCGCTGATGGAGGCGGATGACTGGCCACTGCAGTCAGGAACCTGCTGTTGTCCACTACCCCTGCCTGCCCACTTAGCAGCACAGTGCTGTGGCAGCGGTTTAGCTGCCTCACCACTGAAGTTGTGCCAAGGTTGGTGAGCACCTGCCCATGCTTCACCATCTTCTGGCACAAAGTGCACTGCACCTCCCTGGGATCATCCGCCCACACCAACCTAAAATGTGTCCAGATGGAGGATTTTTTTGCCCCCTCCTGCCTTCTGGCATGCACTGGGTGATGCACCACTGACAGTGCTCTTATTCATCCAATCAGAGTGATGTCCCCTTGCGAAGGGGATTACTGGGACCCTGAGGCTGATGGACTGCCCACCATGCTGCTGCCACTCTCCCTGTGCCCCCTATAGCTGCTGTTGCTGCTGCTACTGCTGCTCCTCTCCCTGCTGCCATTGCCCTGGGATTGGGCCCTGCCTCTAGCAGCCAGGGTGGGATCCACCAGCCCTGGACTGCTGGGGATCACCTCAACAATAGGGGACATTGGTGGCCCTTGAGGAACATCCAACCTCGAAGCACCTGCACCTGCTACTGCAGCCACAGCAGAGACAGTTGCAGCCTCCTGGAGGGCACTGGCAGGAGGTGACACTGAACCACACCCCTAGTGCCACTGCTGGGAGCCTCTGAAGCCTTACTGCCAAAATCAGACCTGTGAAGTTTGGGGCATGGTGATGGGCTCAGGCTGCTGCTGCTGTCTGCTGCCACTCCACTGGCACGGCCCCTGCCACCTCTGCCACGTGCCCCATTGCCTGCCTTATGGGCAGCAGACCAGCCTCTCCTGATTCCTTTCTCCCACCCAAAGAATGCACACAAAGATTTTATTTATTTATTTATTTATTTATTCATTCAAATTGGTAATCTAATATGATCTATATCTACACTAACTCTAACTGCAATTAACTATTCTAAAACCTATGGAACTAAATGGAATATTATCTAATATCTACCTAGTCCTACAAACATACTATAAAATATTAAAACTGATATACTATACACTATCTCTATCTATCTCTATAACTAAGCTAACTCCTACATCTATCTATCTATCTATCTATCTATCTATTCACAGGGATTGGGGGGACACAGACAGCTCACAACAAACAACGCAGGGAAGGGTACAAATGAAACCTAAATCAATCTAATGCTACTCTTAATCAATCAATCAATCAATCAATCAATTTATTTATTTACGTGACCAAAGGTCATTGCAAAATAACTTACCGAAAAAACACACAAAAATGTAGAAGATAAAACATACAAACAAACAAAACAAAACAACCAGCTATATAACATAAAAGGGTGCTAATATGTCTGTAGCTAGAGAGTTGCCAGATGTCCTTATTTTAAAGGAATATCCTTTATTTCAAACCCCACAACTCCACTGATTATAATAGACATCCCTTATTTCAGACCTCACAGCTCTGTGGGACATAACAACAGCCCTTATTTCAGAAAAACACAGCTCCACATATCCTGTATTTCTCAAATTTTGATCTGCCAACTCTATCTGTGGCCTGGAAACTGAGATTGTAACTCCCAGTAAAAAACACTTTGTCATATCTTGCCATCCTATCACATTGTAGAGTACTCAGCTTATTTGTTTTATTAGGCTATTACCAGACTCAAGATAACCACATATCGTCCACATTAAACGAGTACTACCCATTAATTATTATTCTTCCAACAATTTTTGCCTACAAATTATGGCACCAAAGCAAAAGCGAGCTACCACTCTCGAGCAGCTAGCATCGAATGGACACAGCATTTTCCAGAGTAGCCTATCCCTAGGCAGATATTGCAAATTAATCAAAAACTCACCCAGAAGGACATCCGGAGATCACCATAAGCCGGACAGCACAACAGAATATGGGCAACATTTTCAATTTCTTACTCATTACAGAGTAAGCATAGCCTATTCTGTCTCGGTATATACTTATACCGCCCCTCAACTAAGGCAGATGGATGAACCCCACGCCTAAATAAAGTAAAGGCCTGCCTGAGGTGAGAATCCTTCCATTGGAGCAGGTAACTTTAAGGAAACAAAGAAGGTTTTATAGACTGGAAATTCCCAGCGACCGTTTGCGCCACCAGGTCAGAATCACTTCTCTGCATCTCCTGATCAAGTATTCACCTCGCCTTTTAGTTATAGAAGCCGCCCCCTTAAAACCAAGCGGAAGGAGACAAACACTAGAGAACCCCAGTTTGGCCAATTCATATCCAACTAAGAGAGCCCAGTTACTAGGTGCCTCACCAACTTGGATCAATTGAATCAAAGGGGATGAGTCAGCTGCAAACAAAATGACTTTTAGCCAAAATTTAATTATCATAATCAGTGCCAAAGATCTGATCATACTACTACAGGTTTTGGCCTGCAAGAGCACTTGTGGGGTACTCCTAGGGACCCCCAAAATAGCCCTCAGAAAACCATTTTGGGGAACCTCCAGATTCTCCAGATAGTCTAGCCCCAAATTGGTATGGCATACAAAAATTGGTTTAATAACCTTAGCAGTATATAAATGCAAGGCTGGCAAGACTTGCTTGCTGCCTTTTCCATGGTAGAAATTTTGTATAGCTCGTGCAGTATTACGGGCCTGACCTAATGTAAAACCCAGGTGTCTCGTCCACCTGCTATTAGCAGCCACACACACTCCCAAGTATTTGAATTCCCTGACCTGACTAATTTTATTACATGCAATTTCCCATTGGTGAGCCTTGCTGTTATTTCCTAGCCCCAAGACCATTACCTTTGTTTTGGAGAAATTTATTGCAAGTTTTTCCTGCTCGCAAAATTCAGCAAATCTCCCCAAACTACTTCTCAAACCCACTTGCGACAGAGAAAGCAGGACAGTGTCATCTGCATACAGTAAAATAAAAATTTCCCTAGTTCCGAGCTTAGGTGGATGCAACTCATCTCTCCTCATGAATGACAAGACATTATTCAAATAAATATTGAACAGTACGGGGCCCAATATACATCCCTGTGGTACCCCCCTATTTACAGATATTTCTGTTGTCATTGGTTCTGTAGAGACATACCGTACTTGAAGAGGATTTGAACTATGTAACTGAATCAACAGGAAGAGTAAACGAGGATCCAATGTAGTTGCACTAAGCTTATGCCAAAGTCTTTCTCTATTCACCGAGTCGAATGCTGTACGTAAATCAATAAAACACATATACAAATGTGTACTTTTTCGTTGGAGAACATACTTATTAATAAGATGGGATAGCATGTAATAAGATGGGATAGCATATAGTGGACCTATATCAGACCACTTCCTTGCCTCTTTCAATATTTCCCACTGTCCCCCCTCCTCTTCCCCTTCTCTACGCCCCTTCCGTGACCTTCAAGCTATTGATCCCCTGGACTTTGCCTCCTCTCTCTCTCCCCTTCTTCCTACAGTCTTCTCTTCCTCCTCCCCTGACTCCGCTGTCTCTGCTCTCAACGCCTCTCTCTCCTCCACACTTGACTCCCATGCCCCTCTCTCTTCCCGCCCTGCCTTCTCCCACAACCCCCGTCCTTGGCTCACCCCTAGTATCCGCCACCTCCGTTCTTGCACTCGTGCTGCTGAACGACTCTGGCGCAAATCCCATTCTCACGCTGACTTCCTTCACTTCAAATTCTGTCTCTCCACCCTTACTTCTGCTATCTCCCTTGCTAGACAACACTACTATGCCTCCCGCATTGAGTCCTGTTCTCGGGACCCTCGCCGCCTGTTCTCTACCTTTGACTCCCTCCTCAAGCCTCCCTGTCCTCCCCCTCCTTCTTCCCTTTCTGCTCAGGATCTTGCCTCCTTCTTCACCTCCAAGATAGACAAGATCCGCCTCGACATCGCTTCCCACTCCTCTCTTCCCACTCCCACCCCTCTCCCTCCTCCCCCTCCTTCTCTCATGTCCTCCTTCTCCCCTGCCTCCCTTAAGGAAATCTCCTCTCTGCTCTCCTCCTCCAACCCTTCCACTTGCCCCCTTGATCCCATTCCTTCCCGCCTCCTCACCTCCATTACTCCCACTGTCGCCCCTTCCTTCCTGCACATCATCAACCTCTCCCTCTCTACTGGCTCTTTCCCTTCTGCCTTCAAACATGCCACAGTCTCTCCTATTCTCAAAAAGTCCACTCTTGACCCCTCTGACCCTTCTAGCTATCGTCCTGTCTCACTCCTTCCTTTTGCTTCCAAGCTGCTTGAACGTGTTGTCTACTCCCGCTGCCTTGACTTCCTATCCTCCAACTCCTCCCTTGACCCCCTCCAATCTGGCTTCCGCCCCCTTCATTCTACTGAAACTGCTCTCGCTAAGATCACCAATGATCTTCTGGTGGCTAAATCTAAACGTCTCTATTCCATTCTTGTCCTCCTTGATCTCTCTGCTGCCTTCGATACTGTTGACCACTCACTCTTGCTGGATTCCCTTCACTCCCTTGGCTTTTGTGGCTCTGTCCATAACTGGTTCTCCTCCTACCTCTCTGACCGCTCCTTTAATGTGTCTCTCTCCAACTCCGCCTCCTCCTCCTTCCCCCTCTCAGTTGGTGTTCCTCAAGGCTCTGTTCTTGGCCCTCTCCTCTTCTCGATCTATACCTCATCCTTAGGCAAACTCATTGCCTCCCATGGCTTCCAATACCACCTCTATGCTGATGACACTCAACTCTATCTCTCTACTCCCTCTCTCTCTCCCTCTGTTCAAGCTCGTCTCATCAACTGTCTCTCTGACATCTCTACCTGGATGTCTCAACGTCAACTCAAACTCAACATGGCTAAAACTGAACTCCTTATCTTCCCCCCTCATCCTTCCTCTCCTTCCTCACTGTCAATAACTATTGATGGAGTCACCATCCTGCCTGTCCCCCAAGCCCGTAGCCTAGGCTTCATCTTTGACTCACCCCTTTCTTTTAAACCCTACATTGACTCTGTTGCTAAATCCTGTCGCTTCTCCCTCCATAACATTGCTAAGATTCGCCCTTTTCTCTCTGTCTCGTCTGCCAAAACTCTTGTTCATGCTCTGGTCATCTCTCGCCTCGATTACTGTAACCTCCTTCTCACTGGCCTTCCCCGGTCTCACCTTTCTCCCCTCATCTCTGTCCAAAACTCTGCTGCCAGGGTCATCTACCTCGCCAGTCGCTTCGACCATGTGCAGCCCCTCCTCTCTTCGCTTCACTGGCTTCCCCTTCCTGAACGAATCCTGCACAAGCTCCTAGTCTTCACCTATAAAGCTCTTCACAACCTTGCTCCCCCCTACCTCTCTGCACTTATCGCCCTCCATACTCCAGCCCGTGCACTTCGCTCCTCCTCTGTCCCTTCTCTCACCCTTCCACGCCTTCCCTGCTCCCCTAAGCGCCTTCGTCCCTTCTCACTTGCTGCCCCCCATGCCTGGAACTCCCTCCCTGTCCACATCCGCCTTGCCCCCTCCCTTCATACCTTCAAATCTCTCCTTAAAACTCACCTCTTTCGCTCTGCTCTGTCTGACTCTTTATCCTGCTGAGCCACTATTCCTATACCTACGATCGGTTTACCCTTATCCTTGCAACATGGACCTGCCTGCTGTCATTCTCATCGTAACCAAGCCAAGTACGTGCACTTGAGACCTCGCATCTTCATGAATGTTAGACCCCTTGTCTCTCCCTCTGTTCCCCTTCCTAAGTCTCTCCCCCAGCTCCTGTCTCTCAGATTGTAAGCCCTAGGGGCAGGGACCGTGTCTATTTTATTACTTTGTAAAGTGCCAGGTACACTGCTGGCGCTATATAAATGTTTGTTAATAATAATAATAATAATAATAATAATGTAAACCTGTTTGACTGTGGATTGATTGTCCTTTACAGAAGCCTGCCTGTTCTGGCTCCAAAACACCCTCGTAATCCAGCCATAGCTGGAGTTTAGATAACAAAAATTTAGCGTACAATTTCCCTGCCACAGTTAATAGGCTAATCGACCTATAATTTGCAGGGATTGTAGGGTCACCCTTTTTAAAAATTGGAATGACCACACTCATCAGCCACTTCCTAGGTATCCTTCCTGTGGCATTAATATGTGTGAAAAAGGGGGCCAGTAAAGAGGCCCACCAACCAGATTGACTTTTTATAATCTCTGCTGGCAAAAAATCATCTCTCAGAGCTTTCCCTGGCTTTAGTTGGGCGTTTAGATCGCAGATTTCTCTCTCAGTCACCGACTCCCAATGTTGTAGCCTATCACAAGGCAAAAAAACATTAACTGGACTGATAGAACTATCCAAAAATACAGTCAGGAAGTGCTTTTCCCATATGTCAGATGATCGTAGAAGAACAAAATGGGACTTCCTACCTAACCCAGCTGTTCTTATCAGGGACCAAAACTGTTTGGAGTCCCTAGCATTAGCTGCTTCAGTCAAAGCCTTCCACTGTTTGGTTGGAAACTCATTCTTTTTCTTTGCCAGAAACTCATGATATTGCTTCCTACAGAGTTAAAAAGCCCATCTATTAGCCCTAGTGGGGATTCACTTCAACATTCTGGTGATTCTCCGTAACCTTTTCCTCTGATATCTACATTCCCTAACAAACCAGGTCAAATCCTTTAGAATTGTACCAGTTGACTCCCTTGAGATTACAAACAATAGCCTCATAGCTTCTATAAGAATTTCATAGGGCTTTTGTAGTCCTGTCACAGACCATCATAATTTGGGTAGCTAAAGTCTGCGCCAGTTCCTGTGAAATAAAAGTGTGAAAATCTTTTTCCATCTGGGGGGACCATTGAGTTTGAACCGTATACGTGGTCTTAAGTGGAGGAATACCCATCTGTTCAATAGTTTTAACCCTCTGACTCCTATTAAAGGGGTCCTGAATAGTCAAAATCAGCAAACAATGATTGAACAAAAAGGAAAGGATGATGTTAAGTTCCAATGCTATTCTAAATAAATCCCCCCCAAAACAGAAGGGAATCAGGGATGGAATATATACAGGGAGGAGGGAAGGATTCAATGGAGGGTAGGGAGAAAGAACACAGGGAGGGGTAAAAAATAAAAATAACACCTAAATCTATCTAATCTAATCTAAATAAATGAAACTATGGAGGTAAATGTGTGGAA
>QEPC01005395.1:224650-256702 GCA_003113815.1 Sphenodon punctatus | reverse complement strand
CTGTGCCATGGGTTCTGTGCCCCAGCAATCCAATGTCTGGTGCTTCTGCCTCTGATGTGCCATGGGTTCTGTGTCCTGACAATTCAATGTCCACTTCTACTAGGGATGTGTGAACAGAATGGTGCTCGGACATTCGGACGTTGGCTCTGAAAACTTAGTTGGGGTTCGTGCATTCAGACCTGCAGAGTTCACTCCCCCCAAACGTTCAGAAAGTTTGGTTCTGCCCGGAGGCTTGGGGTGCTTCAGGGGTGCCTGTAGGGGCATGGCAGGCCATCAGAGACACAGCAGCAGCAGCAGCAACAGAGACAGGTAAGGCTTGGCACTTGTCACCTTGGCTTGCCTGGGCAGGCAGGCTTGGCACTTGGCCCCCAGAGGTGCCCGTGACACTATGACTGGCCATATGAGACTCAACTGCAACAACAGCAGCAGAGGCTGGGAAGGCTTCTGGCTTGGTGGCTGGCCTGGCACCCCTACTTGACTGGGCATTTAAGGTTGCCAGGCATCAGTGGAGTAGCAGCAGACATTGGATTGCCTGATAGCAGAACCCATGGTACAGCAGCGGCAGCAGCAGCAGCATCAGATGTTGAATTGCCAGGGCACAGAACCCATGGCACAGACAGCAGAGGCAGAATTGCATCAGCAGACATTGGATTGCTGGGGCACAGAACTCATGGCACCGACAGCAGAGGCAGCATTTTCAGAAGCAGCAGACTTTGGATTGCCAGGGCACAGAACTCGTAGAACAGCAGTGATGGCAGCAGCAGGATTTTCCTGTGCTTCAGCTTTGCCCACATGGTGGGCAGACAGGCAGCGTGGCATGAGCAGAAGGCAGACTGAAGCACGCTTTGATCTTGGCCATCTGGGTGGGCAGACGGGCAGGCAGACAGGCAGTGTGGCATGAGCAGAAAGAAGACTGAGGCAGGCTTCAATCTTGGCCACCTGGGTGGGTGGGAAGGCAGATAGGCAGCGTGGCATGAGCAGAAGGCAGACTGAGGCAGGCTTCGATCCTGGTCACCTGGGTAGACGGGCGGGCAGACAGGCATCATGGCATGAGCATGGGAAGGCTGACTGAGGTAGGCTTGCTGAGGCAGATCTTGGCCACCTGGGTGGGTGGTTGGGCAGACAGGAAGATTGGCATGAGTATTGGAAGGCTGGCTGAGGCAGACTGGGCAGGCGGGCGGGTGGGCGGGCAGACAGGCAGCGTGGAATGAGCATTGGAAGGCTTGCTGAGGCAGGATTTGATCTTGACCACCTGGGTGGGTGGGTGGGAGGGAAGACAAGCAGCATGTCATGAGCAGAAGTCAGACTGAGGCAGACTTTGATCTTGGCAACCTGGACGGGCGGGCAGACAGGTAGCGTGGCATGAGAGACAGTAGGGAAGGCGGACTGTCACCTTGACAGGGCACTCAGATAAGCTGGCAAATACAGTGCAGCATGCAAGAGAGAGAGCCAGTCAGATAGGTGGGCCGAGATCATCTAGTTAGAGGCCGGCTGGCAGGCTTACAACTTCCCAATGCCACCCTGCATCATGAGGTCAGTCAGATAGGCTGGCCAAGCCCATCTAGTAAGAGAGATAGAGAGGCAGGGCAGACACTGGGAATTGGGAGCGAAGGACAGCACCACAGCAGCAGCAGCCCAGATTGAGGAGGAGCCCTGTCCCAAGACTGCCCCTATCATGGGATGGCATGTGCCACTGAACCATCACTCCGTGTCCAGGGGCAGCTCGGGGAATCCCAGCAGCGGAAGGTTCACCTTCAGGAAGAGAAACTGTTCCACCAACTTGGCCCCCAGTCTCAAATGTCCCCCGCCATAGAGAACACCCACTTGCTGGGGACACTGGTTGGTGGGCAGGACAAGATACCCTTCACCACTTTGGAGAGGACCGGCCACATGTCCCTCCAAGTAATATTCCATTTAGGTCCAAAGGTTTTAGAATAGTTAATAGAAGTTAGAAGTAGTGTAGTGCGCCGCCACTGCCAGGTAGGCATGCTGTGCGCTCCTGCTCAACCACAGGTCTGTGGTCAAGTGGACGGTGGCATCCCCAGCCCCTGCCAGCTGTTCCCTCACCCGCTACTTTAAAGCCTGGTACAGGGCTGGCACCACCTGCCAACTCAGGGTGGTGCGCAAGGCCAGCTTAAGCTGTGGGGCCAGGAAGCCAATCAGGTTCCTAAACCCCATGTCCCCGACCACTGAGAAGGACTGCCCATCCAGCGCTATCATTTCCCCCAACATGTGAGTGACTTTCCACACCGCACCCCACGTTCTACAGCTGCTGATGGACTTGGCATCTGCCCTCACCCCCACTCCTCCATGGTGTACTAGCGCTCCTTCTGCTGCCCCCTCCCCCCCCGCAGTGATACCGCTCGAGCAGGACGCTTGCCCGCTGATGGAGGCGGATGACTGGTCACTTCAGTCGGGAATCCACTGGCGTCCACTGTCCCTGCCTGCCCGCTCAGCAGCACAGCGCTGTGGCATTCCTTCAGGTGCCTCACCATGGCAGTTGTGCCAAGGTTGGTGAGCACCTGCCCACGCTTCACCACCTTCTGGCACAAAGTGCACTGCACCTCCTTGGGATCATCCACCTGCACCAACTTAAAATGCCCCCAGATGGAGGATGTTTTGCCCCCTCCTGCCTTCTGTCCTACACTGGGTGACGCACCACTGACAGCACTTCTGGGAGTGGCAGAACATGGTGGTGACACAGCTCTCAGAGGGACAGCCATCACCTCAGCACCAGACATCTCCTCCTCAGGAGTAGTGTCTGCCTCGATGTCCCCAATCTGAGTTATTTGCCCCTGTGAAGAGGAGTACTCGGATGCTGAGGCTGATGGACTATCCACCATGCTTCTGCCACTCTCCCTGTGCCTCCTATAGCTGCTGCTGCTGCTCCTACTGCTGCTCCTCTCTCTGCTGCTATTGCCCGGGGATTGGGCTCTGCCTCTAGCAGCCGGGGTGGGATCCACCAGCCCTGAATTGCTTGGGATCACCTTAATAATGATCCCCATTGGCAGCCCTTGAGGAACATCCAACCCCAAAGCACCTGTTCCTGCTCCTGCAGCCACAACAGAGACAGCCGCAGCCTCCTGGACTGTAAGCCTTCCAGTGTCCTGCGTAGCAGTGGAGGATACTGGCAGGAGGAGCCGCTGAACCACACTCTGGCTTGTGATACTTCTGGGAGCCTCTGAAGCCCAACTGCCAAAATGAGGCCTGTGCAGTTTGGGCCATGGTGATGGGCTTGGGCTGTTGCTGATGCCTGCCACTCCTCTGCTGCCACGTCTGCCATGTGACCCATTGCCTGCCTTATGGGCAGCAGACCGGCCTCTCCTGCTTCCCTTCTCATTTATCCTTTCCAAATTATTCAGAGGAAGATTTTATATTTTTTTTATTTATTTATTCAGAATTTGAATTTTATATATATCTACTACACTACCTCTAACTTCTGTTAACTATTCTAAAACCTATGGACCTAAATGGAATATTATATAATATCTACAAAGGCCTAGTCCTACAAACACACTACAAAATATTAAAAACTGAATCACTAAACACCATCTCTATCTATCTCTATAACTAAGCTAACTCCTACATCTATCTATCTATCTATCTATCTATCTATCTATCTATCCACAGGGATGGTGGGTTGTGGGGGGGACACAGACAGCTCACAACAAACAATACAGAGTGGGGTACAAAACTTAAATGAAAGCTAAATCAATCTAATGCTACTCTAAATAAATCCAAAAACCGGGGAATGGAATCAGGGATGGAATATATAAAGGGAGGAAGGAAGGATTGAATGAAGGGTAGGGAGAAAGAACACAGGGAGAGGTAAAAAATAAAAATAACACCTAAATATATCTAATCTAATCTAATCTAATCTAAATAAATGAAACTATAGAGGTAAATGGGTGAAAATGGGTGAAATAGGAGGAGGATAGCAATGAATTGGGAGGTACACAAACTGCTGAGAAAGAGAGACTTCTGAAAACGCCTGCTGACCCGATCAGTGGCTACCTCAAAAGGAGCTGGAAGGGGGGAAGGGCAATGACTTTTATTACTTGCTGTGCCCGCCTTACCACAAGCCCCATTGGCTTCGTGCAGCCTAGCCCGTGGCCAATTGCAGACTGCGAAGCCAGTGGTCTGAGGAAAAGAGGGATGGTGATTGGGCAGGTTGGCTGCTAGTCCAAGTCTTTCCACCCTTGGCTCCCGGAAGTCTGATCCTCCACTGCCCCCCCCCCAGGCCTGCCAACCAGTATTTTTCCCGCCCGAACGCACCCAAACTCATCCGAATGGGGCCAAAGTGTTCGGGGATTCAGGCGTTCAGTTCGGGAGTTCGGTTCGGCTGTCTGAATGGGCTGAGTTCGGGCTGAACACTGAATGTCCAAACCACGTTTGCACATCCCTAGCTTGCTGTCTCTGCTGTGCCATGGGTTCTGTGCCCCAGTAATCCAATGTCTGCTTCTGCTGCCTCTGCTGTGCCATGGGTTCTGTACCATGGCAATCCAATGTCTGCTGCTGCTGCCACTTCTGTACCATGGGTTCTGAGCCTGGGCAATCCAATGTCTGCTGCTGCTGTTGCTACTGCTTCTGCTGTGCCATGGGTTCTGTGCCCCTGCAATCCAATGTCTGCTGCCCCTGCTGCCTCTGCTGTGCCATGGGTTCTGTGCCTTTGCAATCCAATGTCCTCTTATGCTGTCTCTCCTGTGCCATGGGTTCTGTGCCCCAGTAATCCGATGTCCACTTCTGCTGCCTCTGCTATGCCATGGGTTCTGTGCCCCAGCAATACGATGTCTGCTTCTGCTGCCACTGCTGCCTCTGCTGTGCCATGGGTTCTGTACCCCGGCAATCCAATGTCTGCTTCTGCTGCCTCTGCTGTGCCATCGGTTCTGTGCCTGGGCAATCCAATGTCTGCTTCTGCTGCCACTGCTGCTGGGTTTGAGAAGGCCAGCCATGTCCCCACAGGCACCCCCAGGGGCCAAGCGCAGAACATGCCTGCCCGGGAAACATTGGGTGCCAAGCCCCAAGACTTCCCAGTCCCTGCTGCTGCTGCTGTGTCTCCGATGGCCTGCCATGCCCCTACGGGCACCCCTGGAGCACCCCAAGCCTCCAGATGGCTGAACTTTCCGAACGCTCGGGGGAGTCCAAACTCCACGGGAATGAACCCACAAACCCAAACTAACTTTTTGGGCTGAATGGCCGAATGACTGACCAGCCGAACCCCATTCTGTTTGCACATCCATAGATCATATGGCATGCTCCAAATTCTCCAAGACCCTGCCATAGTTGGGGTTGTGGATCCTGTGGGTGCAGGCCATGTAGCTGGGGTGGCAGGAAGGACGTGAACACCAAATTAATGGGCAGGTGGATACCCACCTAGTGTGTTATAATGTGGGATAAAGTGGACTAATGTCTCATTTGATAACACCCTAGGAGGCCTAGTAAAGGCAACAGCAAGCAGCAGAAGGCCTGGAATTTAGTGCAGTGGAAGACAGTTATACTATTTGCACACTCTTCTACAGGTGAAGAAGATGAATGTTGTAGAAGAAACTCTCATACTCACAAGCTGCTGGTGAAAATCTGTCAGAGTTCTGTTTATTGATCTCAAAGCGCAAAGAGAGAGAGCAGTAAATGAACCCATGCAAGGATTCAAAACTGGTCTGCCGGATTGCCAATTACATAGGTATTTTATAGACACCAGTTCAAGCAGATAGATACAGCATGTCAATCAAGAATAACGTCATACAAAAGTGAAAGGTCACAGTAATTGTTTACATAGTCAGGAAGTATGTTCTCAAAACAATATGGCTGACCTAGAAAGTCTAAACAATTCAATTAGTCTATGCAGCTGCAAGGTCGTTACATCTTATCTATCAAGGAAAAGTACAGGGAGAGCTGCTTCTCAAACTATGTCCTGCAAACATCCTAAGCTACCAAAATGATTATATCTTGTCAAGCAGGGAAAAGTTTATTTCAGCAGAGGATGGTTCTCTTACCCGGCATCCATCTGTCTTCCATTTTACTCTGGTTCTGTTTGGTTTTCAATCCATAAGAGTCTTATTATAAAAATTCCTCCACAATCCCTTCCTTTTTTTATTTAAACACTTATGGATATTAAGTCAGTAGTTTCTACTTGCTGAGTTTGGAAATTCACATACATGTTACAAGCTTGGGTACTTTACTCTTGGCCTAACATTGTGCTAACCATTGTTCACAATACTAGGTAAACAATATCCAAAAGCACTAAACCTACTTAAATGCATAAAATCTCAAACAACAAACAAACATAACCAAACAATATAAAAAAAAATTTGGAGCTCAAATCTCTAATTTAGGCCTAAAGTGTTCATCAGTCTGTTCATGCAACTGGGCCTGTGCTTTTTGTATTTAATCTAAAGAAAGTTAAATTTGTTGGTATGTAAACACAGCAATTATCCAATCAAAGTGTATACACCCCCTTTGTTGGCAAGGATAAAGTGTGGGCCATGCTATCCCACCTGTTTGATATCACCTCTTGGCTAGGGATGGTGCATCATTCACAGTTTTAACATTCCCATCATTGGTTTTATTTCTAGCATGAGAGGGCAACTCCAATTCAGGCATGGGGATACCTCAATAGTTTTGGGCCTCAGTTTCTTAGTTTGCTCTGGGGAAAGGTAGGTAGAAATCTTATGGCAGGGGCACTAGCTTCAACAAAACAAGATCCCTCCCACCATGGGAAACTTACTTTCTTATAGGTGTTGCTTTCACAAATGGAATTGTGTTCAATTAGGGAGTTAGGTTCAGTCATATAGGGCAAGGAGGATTGCATACCGTGAAGTCCATAATAGTTGGAGTTCAGGGGGTAGAGGAACTAGCCACAGATCCTGCTTTGACCCCTTCCTTTTGTGCATTTTTTCTCACATAAACCTATTAGACTGAAGACAATATTTTCTCTGCACTTCCTTGGCTAGGTGAATGTCAAGAAGGATTATGGTAACCCATACTAACCCATGTTGGTTCTGTGTGTGGGAATGAAGTGATTACCTCTTGCACCTATTCAAAAGCACTTAACAGTTCAGAAACAAAACATTTTTCACAGCATAAAGGTACATGAACCCACTTTTAACATTAAAACACACAAACCATTACAGCCATTTAACTCTTAACAATTAACATTGTGCACTAGGCATTCATCATTAGTGTGTATGTATCTGTGCATTAGCATGTCAGTGTGCAAAGTTCAGTTGTTTTCTTGGGCAAGGCAAACAGCAGCAGTGGCGATGATGATGCAGTAGAAAAATCACCTAAGAGTCTTTTTCTTTGTATTACTGAAGCGGTAGTGAGGTAGTGCTTCATCTTTGCTCTGGGTTTGTAGTGGCAAATCCTCTTCAGGGGCAAATGCTCTTCTGGTACAGGGGAGAGGTTACTAGCACATCACCCTGTCCTCTGCCCTTATTTCTACAGGTTCAGAGGTTCTCTTGCATGAGAGGTGTGAATCCAGGGTGAAGGTGCCTGGAAAACTAGTGTAGGTGTTGGTTGCAAAAGTATTTGAAACAGGACTCACCAATGCAGCAGGAAGGCTGTTGTGTCTTTGGTGGTCTTCCATGGGGACCTCGTCGCTGGGCTGCAGGTCGTGGCAGGCCTCACGAGGTTCCTGGAAAGGAGCTTCTTTGGATCTAGGACCAAAAAGTCTTGACACACTTCATTAGTGCTTGAAAATAGGACAGCACAGTTTCATCAGACAAATTGATGATCATTTCAATTGTGGTGGGATAGATTCATGGCCTTCCCATCTGGGTTTATTAGTCTTTTAATGCATGATGATCTCAAGAGCAGAAGGGTTAAAAGCAGAAGTCCTTAACCAATTGAGGTTTGCTTTTAAAATGACATTTTATCCTACTGCTTTCTGCAAACTGAAAAAAAGTCTGATGCTGAATCCATAGGACCTTGCCAGCCCCCTCAGGTTGGAAAAATAAGCACACTCACCATTGCTGCCAGGCAAAGGAATTCCAAACCATGGGATAGATTCTTTGAGAAATCTTTTCTGTTCTGATGGAAAAACTTTTGCACACAAATATTAGTGTTTGTTTACCTCTAGGACACAGATACACAATGCACAGTCAACTAAACACTTCTAAACACTATTTAAAATGTAAGCTTCAGCAAATGCTGTTTAAAATGCATGGGGTAGGCCTGAAACTTCTGCCAGGCCACAACAACTTAAAACAAGCTATTTAATCAAGCAGTCATCAAAGCATGAGACCTGAACCTAGTTCAGGGATCAGGATTAAAAATCAGCTAAAACAAGCTGAAGGACCCAAAAACTGCACTTAATTTGCCCCAAAATAAAGGTGTACACTTATTTTCTTCATTTCCAATTCTACCAATTTTTCCTTATATACCCCCCTTTTGCTCAAGTGGATCACGCATGAGGCACGCGAGCAAAAATAGAGGAAAAATTCTTGGGAAAAGTTCAACAAATACTCTGGATTTACTTTTTGGCCCACTACCAAAGAGGGTGCGAAAGCTCTGCACCCACACTGAGTGTGTAATGTTATTTGGGCACTAAGGGTTAATTCAATTGTAGTGGTTCAAAATCACAGTCCAACTCGTGCAAAGTTGAGACCTTTCTGACACATAGTGTTCAAAAAGTCTTGGCTGCAGTCTTTAATCAAAGCAAGCCCTGTCTGTTGCTGGCAGAAAGACTCCAGCTTCTTCTTCCCCTGCCCCCTCAAGATATCGTTCCGAGCTGCTCAAAAGATATGGTTGTGGGGGGAGGTGTGTTACTGCGGACACTGGAATGCACTTGATTTGACTGAAACACATTTTTTTCAATGCACACAGTATTAAGCCAAAGTTTGTCAGTTTAACTTTACTAACACATTAATTTTCTGGTGCTGTTTTAAGTTTCTGGTTCTGCACGGAGCAGACACACTGACATTCCATTTGTTCATTTTATTTACATGCTTTTCCTACCAAAACAAACTGCATTGGAAACTCTCTTCCAAAACCCCTTAATTAACTCTATTAAGCAAAAGCAACAAGCTATTAAAATCATAAATCTGTTGTGGCCCTTTTTCTTCTTCTTTTTTTTTCTTAAGGCACTCTAAAAAGAATAAGTTGGCAATTTGTAAGGGCCATTGGTTTTTCTTTGTTGGCAATCTGAACACTTGATCCCATCAAACCCAATTTTAATTGCCCCATGTGCTTGGATATTTTTCAAAATCAAACGCACAGGGTGATGATTCAGCCATGCTGGGAGCCGCTTGTAATTAGTCAGCATGGTTCTTGCAGCCATATTTTGCAGTGTCCAGACTTTTGGACCTGGATTACTTATTCTGGGATATTGATAGGTCTTTTCTTTTCCCTCTCCTGCTAATTGATCCAGTATGTAATCAGTAGTATCAACATCTCCCTCTTTTCTAAGGACCCACATTATTTTAGTTTTGGTCCGCTGGGCCAAATGTATACATCCAGGGATCACACCATGAGACAGAAACCAATAATTGTATATAAACACATGTGTCCAAGGGCCATC
This sequence comes from Sphenodon punctatus, assembly GCA_003113815.1. Taxonomy (NCBI): domain Eukaryota; kingdom Metazoa; phylum Chordata; class Lepidosauria; order Sphenodontia; family Sphenodontidae; genus Sphenodon; species Sphenodon punctatus. Next base: position 247,185 of record QEPC01005395.1, on the reverse strand, counting down.
TGATCTTTGTCTATGATCCTCCTCACAAGAGACTGTGTGGGCCTCTATGTAAAATTTTTCAGTTGGTCTGAGTAACCCTGGATCCAAACACTGAGCGATCCACCATTCTCTTGGTCTGAGCAATTTTTTCCCTTCCAAACCTATTGGAACATCCAATACCCATTTGAACATTGGACCTGGGGATATGTAACCACATTCACGTTTTACTCTCCACTGTTCTGTACAAGAGCCACTTCTGGACAAAACATATAGGTGTATAGATTGCAAATCTTCGAAGGCTGCAGTAGGACCCAAAAAGGGACCTATGCATCTGTTCCTGCCATTCTTTAATCTCAAGTCCTTATCCATGGTGTAATTCCAGGTGAGCAATTGATCAATGGATGTTCTTCTAATTTTGGCTGTAAATCTGTTAATGACAACCATCAATAATTACTTTCAATGCCCCAAATGCAGGTCTAAAATTCTCAGGATTAAAACAACCAAATTAAATTTGTTCAGGCTTTGTCTAGGGCCTCTGTCTGGCCCAATCTCTGTTTTTCTTATAAAGGCACACAGTTCAAAATGACAGCAGCTGTCTGTCAGATCCAAGTGTGTAAAAGTCCAAACAAGCATTCCTTAAATTCATGTGCTTTCACCTTTTGGCACAAGGAATAGCATACATAATACACAAACAAACAAACATCAACAACCACACAGAAAGGCAATTAACACATCATTTCCTTCCGGCCGTGCACTGTCGAAATGAAATGATTCAGGATTAAAATCTTCTCCTGATTTGCTCAATATTACCTTCCTTTTACATGAACAGGCCACAACCATCAGTCAACAGCCATGCCATCAACACAAGGCACATTTCAATTCACATTAACCTATTGGAGTACTAAAAAGTACAAAAGTCACAGGTAAATGAAACACACAACATGATTAATAAACCTAAATGTTGAGCAATTCAGTATACAGGCACCTCCAAATGTTTCAGGACAACACAGGAGTTCCAGCATCTGATCTGAACCAATATCCTTTTTTGCACTGAAACCTGTAGGCAAATGCACATTAACATTCACATATTTAGCAGTTCTAAATCTGCTGTACTCACTTTACTATAAATCCTTAACTCTAAATTCTTAACAAACTAAAACACATGATTAAAACACAAAACCCATTGTCAAAGAATACTGCTAATGAAAAATTACAGTTTTTCCAAACTGCCTTAAAAAGTAAAAAATCTGATGATGTCTGGACAGGACTGATTACCTGGGCAAGAGAAAGAGGCGGAAGGGTGAAATGTTCGGTTCAATAGGCCACATTGGACCGGACATCTACTGTCCAACATTTCAGTTGGCCACAATAGTGGTACTATAATTCACTTTTTACTTTTCCAGTTCCCTCTTTCCTTCCCAGCAATGTAACCTGACCAGGACAAAATAGCAGCATGCTTTTCTTTGAATCTGAGTTAGTGAAAGTTCTCCCAATTTCTCATTTAATTGCTGTATATACAGGCAAAATTCCAAACAAAGTTATTACCATGATGAACCCAATTAAAACCAGGTCAGCCCAAACAGGACCACTACTCCGCTTTTGGGGGGCAAACCTCCAAAATAGCTTTTATCAGTGAAGTAAGGGCCTTTCTCCCTCCCAAGCTGCGCCAGGGCCGGTAATGGTGCCCACAGCTTGGGGACCAAGAGCTGCCCCCAAGAATTGAATCAAATCAGTCCAAGTAAGCTCATAGCAGCACACAACAGACTGAGACTCATCCCTGAATTCCTCCCCAATGTCAGAAATTTCTTTCACCAACTTATTCAGCTCAGTGGGTGTCCAAGAAACATGGACTTGTTCCAAGTTCTCATTTGCTTCCCCCAGGTCTTGCCTGAGTAGAGCAAGGAAAACTTTTCTATCTTGAGCAGCCCCAGCACGGCTTGTCAAGGGACTAAAAATAGCCGAGCCCATGGCAGAATCAGCTGAATCAAAACTCAGTGAAGTGCTAGTCTGCATCCGCAAAGGAGTGGATGCTGCTGGAACAGACCCAGGCACAGACCCAGAGACACCAACCCTGCCTGAGCCGCCAGGAAGAGGATCTGCCTGCACAGATGCTGGCAAAGGCAGCAACTGAGCAGGATAAGCTCCCTGGGGCTGCTGCAGTGGGCCCAGGGAAACCGGGCTATAAAAATCCAATAAATTTTCAGGAGCTTCTTCATAAGTGCCTTCAGGCAAGCCAAATTGAAAATACAAAGACAGTTGTTTTTCTAATTTCTCATGAGAGTCTAATAAAGCCCTAACTTCAGGTTCATGCTCTCTTTTGAAAGATTCAGTGAACCAATCTATACATGCTGACCATTGAGTCCAGTGAACCTTACGTCCTTTCAACCATAGGATTTGGCAAAGATAAGCAATCTTATCCAAATCAAACGAGCCGAAAACAGGAAATTGCAAGTCAGGTTCACCTCTGGTGTACATGTGCCACACCTCTCAATATTTACAGACCTTCTGTCCATAAGTTATATACATAAACCAAGCAGGGCTGCATTTCGGCAGGGAGGAAAGTTGTCTAAACTTTTGTTTTTTCCCCATATTATTCCCCATCATACACAAAATAAACCAGTTCTAACAATATCAACTGAAAAAAATACACACAAAGAATTTCACACAAGGAAACTCAACTTAAATGCTTTCAACTTCAGAAAGCATATCCAGCCACACAATTCACTGCAGGCTGCATTCATAAACATTTCTCAGTCACTCCCAACAGCCACTGGCTCAAATTACACAGGGGAAAAATCTTCACGCTCACTAACAAGAAAATTAACTCTATCACTCCCACAAGCACTCCAGTTAAACCCTCAGTTTTAACCTGAGAGAGGGGGATAAATCATTCACACCCCCAAGTCACCAGATTCCACAGAGGCGCATATCCTGCGACAAAAACCTATCCCGTGAGATAGGCAATGCTGCCCGAAAGGCGGGCGAGTCCGAAANGCAATGACTTTTATTACTTGCTGTGCCCGCCTTACCACAAGCCCCATTGGCTTCGTGCAGCCTAGCCCGTGGCCAATTGCAGACTGCGAAGCCAGTGGTCTGCGGAAAAGAGGGATGGTGATTGGGCAGGTTGGCTGCTAGTCCAAGTCTTTCCACCCTTGGCTCCCGGAAGTCTGATCCTCCACTGCCCCCCCCCCAGGCCTGCCAACCAGTATTTTTCCCGCCCGAACGCACCCAAACTCATCCGAATGGGGCCAAAGTGTTCGGGGATTCAGGCGTTCAGTTCGGGAGTTCGGTTCGGCTGTCTGAATGGGCTGAGTTCGGGCTGAACACTGAATGTCCAAACCACGTTTGCACATCCCTAGCTTGCTGTCTCTGCTGTGCCATGGGTTCTGTGCCCCAGTAATCCAATGTCTGCTTCTGCTGCCTCTGCTGTGCCATGGGTTCTGTACCATGGCAATCCAATGTCTGCTGCTGCTGCCACTTCTGTACCATGGGTTCTGAGCCTGGGCAATCCAATGTCTGCTGCTGCTGTTGCTACTGCTTCTGCTGTGCCATGGGTTCTGTGCCCCTGCAATCCAATGTCTGCTGCCCCTGCTGCCTCTGCTGTGCCATGGGTTCTGTGCCTTTGCAATCCAATGTCCTCTTATGCTGTCTCTCCTGTGCCATGGGTTCTGTGCCCCAGTAATCCGATGTCCACTTCTGCTGCCTCTGCTATGCCATGGGTTCTGTGCCCCAGCAATACGATGTCTGCTTCTGCTGCCACTGCTGCCTCTGCTGTGCCATGGGTTCTGTACCCCGGCAATCCAATGTCTGCTTCTGCTGCCTCTGCTGTGCCATCGGTTCTGTGCCTGGGCAATCCAATGTCTGCTTCTGCTGCCACTGCTGCTGGGTTTGAGAAGGCCAGCCATGTCCCCACAGGCACCCCCAGGGGCCAAGCGCAGAACATGCCTGCCCGGGAAACATTGGGTGCCAAGCCCCAAGCCTTCCCAGTCCCTGCTGCTGCTGCTGTGTCTCCGATGGCCTGCCATGCCCCTACGGGCACCCCTGGAGCACCCCAAGCCTCCAGATGGCTGAACTTTCCGAACGCTCGGGGGAGTCCAAACTCCACGGGAATGAACCCACAAACCCAAACTAACTTTTTGGGCTGAATGGCCGAATGACTGACCAGCCGAACCCCATTCTGTTTGCACATCCATAGATCATATGGCATGCTCCAAATTCTCCAAGACCCTGCCATAGTTGGGGTTGTGGATCCTGTGGGTGCAGGCCATGTAGCTGGGGTGGCAGGAAGGACGTGAACACCAAATTAATGGGCAGGTGGATACCCACCTAGTGTGTTATAATGTGGGATAAAGTGGACTAATGTCTCATTTGATAACACCCTAGGATGCCTAGTAAAGGCAACAGCAAGCAGCAGAAGGCCTGGAATTTAGTGCAGTGGAAGACAGTTATACTATTTGCACACTCTTCTACAGGTGAAGAAGATGAATGTTGTAGAAGAAACTCTCATACTCACAAGCTGCTGGTGAAAATCTGTCAGAGTTCTGTTTATTGATCTCAAAGCGCAAAGAGAGAGAGCAGTAAATGAACCCATGCAAGGATTCAAAACTGGTCTGCCGGATTGCCAATTACATAGGTATTTTATAGACACCAGTTCAAGCAGATAGATACAGCATGTCAATCAAGAATAACGTCATACAAAAGTGAAAGGTCACAGTAATTGTTTACATAGTCAGGAAGTATGTTCTCAAAACAATATGGCTGACCTAGAAAGTCTAAACAATTCAATTAGTCTATGCAGCTGCAAGGTCGTTACATCTTATCTATCAAGGAAAAGTACAGGGAGAGCTGCTTCTCAAACTATGTCCTGCAAACATCCTAAGCTACCAAAATGATTATATCTTGTCAAGCAGGGAAAATTTTATTTCAGCAGAGGATGGTTCTTTTACCTGGCATCCATCTGTCTTCCATTTTACTCTGGTTCTGTTTGGTTTTCAATCCATAAGAGTCTTATTATAAAAATTCCTCCACAATGTGCACATAGTTACTTCCATATTCTGAAATATGGCAACATTCTGTTGTTGATCCTAGAAAGAAGAAATAGAGGGAAGTTGGTTTAAGTTGCTGAGAAATTTGAGTGAATTCTGTATAGTTCAGACACTCAGTGCCTTTCAGGATCAAACCCTTAAGGTACTAGTCATTTTGCCACCTAACTACAAGGGTAAGTAGATATATAACAACAAAACAAAACAACAACAACCCCCGCCAGAAAATTTATACCTACTATAATTAAACACTACTTTCAAGTGCATTGTAGTAACCTAATGGAAATTGTTGATAAATATGGTGACTGAAATCTTCAAATTTCTTAAAGAACTTATGACATTAGAGCCTGCTGAACTTAGCTTTTGTTTTACTGGAACAAGCATGGCCATTTTTAGATGGGATGTGCCCATCCAGGTCCACCCATCCCCCACAGACCCAGGCAGCAGCGCCCATCTGAAGGTGGTGTGGAGGCACACTCCCATGACCCACATACCACCCACATCAACACAGGATTTTCTCCATTGGTCTGTGCTATGGCATGAATGGGCAGTGCATGGGTGGGGGCACACATCGACCACACACCCATACTTCTCCGTCTAACCCGCACTCCACTCACTGGAAGTGTGCAGTGGTGTACATGGACTGGCCCCCCGGCAGGTCTATCTAAAAATGACCTGTATCTATAAATTGCGTTCCACTTTATTGTGCTTCACACTTTGCTAACGTTTCCTTATTGTGTTGCCAGGTTTTAGTTTAATATTGATTTGGTTATTAATTTATTGGATCCTTTTCCTAATTGATAATTGATAGATAATTATGCACATTCAAAATCTGGACAAACAGCTAAATTATGGAAATACCCAAAGAGATTGAAATGACTAAATAAATGAAGAGAGAGACATAATTAGTCAAAAGAATATAATTGAAAATATGTATGAAAACATAGTAAATGCATTTTCTATGGGACAAGACCCCAAAACAGAGTAAAACCTTGACAGGTGGTTTATAAAAGTATTTCAAAGGTACATGTTACATAGTTATAATTAAAGTTAGAACTTAAGATTGTTCTAAGTATTAAAAGTACAAAAGTTAAAGCTATAAACTTAAAACTAGCATAGTTACCCAGACATACAAGCTCAAGGAAGATAGAAGAAGATCATGTGACCAGAGCATCACCATGGTGACCAAAGACCACCACGAGAGGGTTCATGGTGTCTAAGGTAACATTTCCTTGGTGACTTAAACTTTTATAAGAAAACTGATGTCACACTCAGGCTAAGTAATTCATATATTAATAACTGCCAATAACATGGTTAAAAAGGATTTACGCATGCATAAAATTATAAATGTGTGATAACTTTTGTGGTTAAGATATTGGGGAACTAAAGTTGTTACCTCCACCCATGAAATATCCTGTTTTTGTAAGCTATTTTAAACCTAAATCTTGCAACCCATTTGTGCAACAGGGATGTTTCATTGACTATGTGCCTCTACTTCCCTAAATGTGAACTTACTCATATTTTCCTAAACTTTCACTAACAAGGTTAAAAGTTAAGCAGGGGAAAAGCTATCAGAAGACCAAATATGTCCAGGCCTTTATGTCCAAACTAAAGCTAATATGTCCAGACTATAGCCAATATGTTAAACGTATGTCAGATATGTCAAGCCTGAGGGTAACAATTGGCAAATCATGGCCCTTTTCAAATGGACTGCCGTGGGTGGGGGGATGGGTGTGTGGCCACGGTGGGTGGAGGTGGGTGCGTGCCTGTTTCCACATGTGCACACCCATCTCCACCCACAGAGCAACTGGCATTGGAACCCATTTCTCCATGGGTGGGTGATGGGTGTAGCGCGGGAGCACACACGCACCTGCACCCATCCCGTCTGGCATTAACATGGGCGCCTCTACTCATCTCCACAGAGCAAAACTATGTGGAGATGGGTGGGGCCATCTCATGTGAAAAGGGCCTAAGTTCTGTGTTAGAAGGCGTGCACAAGAAATTAGGGATGGGAGAACGCGGTTCGGGAGTTCGGAGTTCGGACCGAACTTGGTCTGTTCGGTCGACCGAGCTGAACTTCTGAACCAAAGTTGAATTTAAAACTGAACTGAACCAAACCGAATTTCCAAACTCCGTTCTGTTCGCCCATCCTTATTGGCAACACACACCAAAAAACCTGGGTTTGAATGGCCGAACTTGGTCCGGAAGTTCGGAATTCGACCGAACTTGGTCTGTTTGGTCGACCAAACTGAACTTCCGAACCAAACTCAAATTTCAAACCGAACTGAACCGAACTGAACCGAATTTCCAAACTCGAATTTCAAACTGAACTGAACCAAACCGAATTTCCGAACTCTGTTCTGTTCGCCCATCCCTAAAAGAAATAAGTAGAAGAAAAAAGTGCAATAGACTTAAATAATTTAGGCTTCTTTGTTAAGACTCTTGAATAATCTTTGACCCGATACAAGATTTGTTTTATTGTCTGTAAGGAACAAAAAACAAAGAAAAAAGCCATAGGATGATTGGATGGACTTCCTACGTCATCATCAGATTCCTAAGAATGGAAGCAATAGCAGTGAATTTTAAAAACAAAATTCAGTGGAATAGCCAAGTTAAACTAACCAACCATGCAAAACATCAAATGATGCATGAGTAAACCAGAACTATTATTCAGGAGAAAGATATCTTCTAGGTGACACTCCTGTTATTTCTTATAACAATAATCTATCCGCAGATAGTGGAAAGTCAATATATTACTTTCATGAGAGGTCAGTGATGTTTTAGGAAATCACTTCACTTTATTTTTGTCTGCTAGAGAGTTTTCTTTTATTATCTGAGACATAGTGGTGATTGATTCTTGAAACTAGGCAGTGACATTTGAATAGTTTGAGCTGAACTGACTTACTTCTCATAATAGCTTGATAAGATGCTCTACAATGGATTGTTCTTCAGAATGGTTATATCCGGAAACTGCATTTTGCTTCATAGGAGTTTAGTCTCATCTCTAGCTATTGGCAGCTGTATTTTAACTAAACATCTAGAGTAGAAATATTACAATGACTTCAACTTTCACCTGACAATTGGAAGAAATATCCAAGTCCAATTATATGGAAAGGGGAAAGCGCCAGGCTTTGATGGGTTCTCAATGAATTTCTCTTTTATTTTTCAGAAATGTCTTGCTCCTAAATTACTGGCTTTATTGAACAAATATGTCAATAGTATTCTACTCCTGTCTATGGGTATTTTCAGACGTGATGGACCTCTGGGCCTACTATGCTGAATACTGGACCGGGATCATTCCCTGACCCCAATCCATGATGAGGCCGTCCGTCCTTCAGACGTGCCGACCTCATCACTACTAGGTATCAGGGAGGGGGCTGAGCCAGCACGAGGCTGAGCAGTGTATCATGTGGCCGCACATCCCCGTCCTCATGCTTCCACAGACACCCGCCCTCAGGGAGACAGGCGGGCACAGCAGCCAACGAGACTGCTGCACCCAACTAGGCTGCTGCACCCAACTGCTAACGGTGGCTAGGACCATGATCAGGAATGGGTCACGGTAACAGATGTTACTTTGGGCCCTTTCCTGATCGTGGCCAATCTAACCATTGTTAGAATTGATCCCTGATGGGTGTTCACTGTGGGGAACATCTGGCAGGGATTAATCAGACGTTATGGAGATCACACCCACCCCACATATTGGCTGTGGTTCAGTGGGGTTCACTGTGATCCCGTATCATCTGAAAATACCCCAAGAGGAAGACATTAATTTCTGTTCTCAGTTGAGTTCATTGTGGCAGCTATAAATCAACATCTTATTGAATGTGCATATCAAGATTCAAAATTGAAGGCTTTTGCTGCAAGGCTAAGTAGGGTAAATTTAAAAAATGAAATCCACTGTAACCATGAGGGGTTCATACAGACATTCCTTGGTAAAGATGATTAATAGACTTAGACCTCAATCCTGCTCAGCTCCTCCAGCTCAAGGGACCTTGTGCTGGAGGACGGCTGAGAATAAGCAAGCGGTGTGTATGTGTGTGTGCGTGTGTGTGTGTGTGCTGGCGGAAGCAGTGTTCCACCAGCCAGATGGTCACAACCCCTCTTTTGGGGAGATGGCCATGCCCCCTGCACCAACTGTAGGGAAGGGGGCACAAGGGTCCCCAGCCTGTTGGGAGTGCTCCACTGAGAAAGTGGGCATCCCACTGGGGTACCCCACCACCGGCAAGCCTACCAGCCTCCCCCCATAGCAAACTCAGCTCCTGCATCAGTGAACTCTTACTCCTTCTCAGAGCAGGCTCAGAGCAGGAGTAGGGTGTGTGCAGCCATCTGGAAGGCTGCCTTCACCCTCAGGAGCCGCTGTATGCCCACCCAGTCAGCCCCTGAACTCCAGAGGGTGAGAGCCCTGCATGGCTCCCCATACGTCCCGGCTCCCATCCCAGCACCACAGCACTAATGAGGTATGGGAGGAAGGGCAGGGTTTGTGGGGGACTGCCCATGGCTCTCACCCTCTGGAGTTTCGAGGCTGGCTGGGCGGGCATGCAGTGGCTCCTGAGGATCAGGGCACTCCCTCCTACCCCCCCTTCAGTCTGCTTCTTTCTGGTGCCCCCGGCACAGGGGTGGGAGCTGGATTAGGTGCTGTGACCCAGTGCTGTCCGCCAGTGCAGTGTTCCCCTGCGCAGGAGAATAGGCGGATTGAGGTCTTAATGGTGTTGCATCACAACTCTAGTAACCTCTTGACAGTAATACCCTTTGAAGCCTTTGTCAGAAACAGTTGGAAAAACTTTGAGTTTGGTACAAAATATTTATTTTTGTCTGTTACAGAAGCCCTTCCTGCCCCAGTCTCAAATTCTGACTAATGATTGTATTTCTCTTTTAAACCTGTACAGGCTGAGAATGAGGCACAGCTATCCCCTTTACCTCATATTTCACATCATGCCAGAATCTTAGCTGTTTAAATTAGGGCAGGTTATAAAACTGAGGATAAAAAATGGAGCATGCATATTTGACTCATGCTGCTGATACTCTTTACTCACTATTATTTGTTAGACATTTAATAGGCAGAGTTAGGGTTTGGGATGTATTTTATGGGTATCTTATGTCTAGTTTTATGAGTTTTTTATCGTTATATTTTATATGTATGCATTTTTTTCTGTTAACCATGTTGAGCCTTTGGGAAGGGTGGGATCCAAAGCAAAATAAATAAATAACCATTTTTATAGCTCTGTCAGTGTTCAAAGTGTTTCACTGGCCTTTTCTAGCCCACCCTCTCTATTTCACCGTGAGGTAGATCATTACTATTTAGGCCTGAAACAACAAATTGCGGCAAATGCTGTGTCCTTCTAAAACAGGTCATTCGCCTTCATTCACATGATGCAGAAGCTTAAGACTTTCCCATTGTTTTCGCCATTTGCCGTTATTTTTCTCAAGTTGAACAGAGCTACTACATGGCCAATCCCAATCCCCACATGTGCCCACACGTTCACCCTGGGGCTGTTGAGATGCAAAAAGTGCCAGCTGAGTGCCGGGGAAGTGCTGGAAATTGCTGTAGAAGTGCTGTAAAACTGTCATAAAAGTCCCCAAAAGTTGCGGAAAGTGACAAAAAGTGACAAAAATTATGAAAATGACAAACATTATGAAAAATTATGGAGAAATCCTGGAAAGTGAAAAATGATGAAAAATGCCAGAAAGTGACAAAATTAATGGGAAATGATGAAAAATCACAGGTGCCAATATCAACAATGATGGAAGTGTGGAATCACTGGAGACGGATGAAGTACCAAAAAACACTATGCAAGTGTTCCTGAAAGGTTGATATTTCCCTGAGGAATGGGAACACTTGCTCTCATCTCAGCCCTATTACTATTCCCATTTTCCAAACAGAAAATTGAAGATGAGTGACAGTGACTTGCCCAATGAGTGAGATATGGATAAAACAAAATTAGAATCTTGGTCTTCCAAATCCAAGGGCAACACCTTATGTGTTAACAGGAGAACCCCCTCCCACTCGTAACTATTGGGGGGTGGGTACCCCAGTATCCACTGTTACTTAACTTCAGAGGGAATTAGCTTAATTTCTTAAACCGGGGTTCCTGCATGTCCCAAGGATCAGTCCAAGGACAGATGAGCGCTACAGACAGTTTACGTTACCCTCCCCAAAAGAGAAGAAAGGGAAGGAGACAAATATCCAATAAAAAACTAAAAAGGTGTATTTAGTAGATAGATAACATAGGGAAATAAAGTCCCGGTCTGGCTGAAGGCTCAAAGGTAAAACACAAGCAGCGGCGAGGAAAACGAAAGTACAAAAGGGAAGCGAGGGAAGGGAGATTCGGTGGGGATACAGAAAAAGGGAGAGAGGGAAAGTCTGGACCTGTGGGTTACCTCTCCTTTCCTGTTGCAGAGGGGACAGGCGGCCCGTGGATCCAGCAAAGTTCGTGGGGGTTGAGAAGAAGGGGCAGACCTAAGTCTGGGAGACCCTTCGAGACACAGACACGCACAGGGAAACCTGCACATGCCCACATCCAAAACCTTCTCAGTTTTCATGAGGAAAGCAAGGGGCAGCTTAGGGTTCAGGATAAAAGATTTGGGATAGGCTCAAGGGTGTTACAAAAGACACACAGGGAGGACAAAGGGACACAAATGACCCATCGGGGCATATCTGGGTGGGTTACTAAGTGAGACAAAAGGAAAGATGCATATGTGAACCATGGGGACAAAAGTGGACTCCAGGTGGGTGCTTAGGTGTCACAAAAGGAAAGAGACCTAGGAAAGCCATGGGCAACAGACACACAATGGACACACCGGGGCATGAATGGGGAGGGGACATTCTGATGATTTGGGAGGAGTTGTGAGAGGGAGGAACCCAAGGTTAATGGCTGCACCTGGGTTTCTGTGCTTGGGGGGGGATACTAATATTCCATGTCTTTGAGGCTGTTGCTAGCCTGGGTTCTATTCACCAGTGGTTTCTCACAACAGGGAGAATGCCCTTTCTTAGTGGCCCTGTATTTACTGAGGGCTATCTTCCCTTAATCACTTCCTTCCTGGATCAGGGTGGTATCCACCTGGGTGAACTTCTTTTTTGTAGGTCCCATGGTGGCTGGGCCCGATCCTTGCCCTCACTTCTTTGGGGGGGGATCCTGAGTCCAATGCCCTCCAGCCCATGCCCTTTTCCAAGCATGGGGGGGGCTGCTCTAACATATCGACTACACTACCCTGGTCAGTGGCCATTTTGCACATATGTGGTGATTTTTAAAAATTATTTTAAATAAAATAAAACAAAAAATAAACAAAAATGGTAGAGTCCTTTATGAAGGGGTTTTTGAAAAACAAAAATGAAAACCAAGCGTTTTTTGTAAACAAACTGAAAATGAAAAAACGGCTGTAACTTGGTACTTAGTTTTTCTTGGTTTTACAGAGGATCCCGGTACTCAACTTGGTTTACTGAGTACCAAGTAAACCAAGAAATTGATACAGTACTCAGTACTCACTAAACTGAGGAATTGAGGAATTGTACATGGAGGGCAGGAATGGAGGGCAGGCACCACTCCCCTAATGTGGCACACAGAAAGCAGGATAGGTGCAGGAGCAGGCATGTTGGGCAGGAAGGGGGCAGGGGAAGAAAACTCACCTAGAAGACTGGACATGCCAGTGAAGTAAAATTGGATCTTGCTCGCTGCCTGCTACCCTCGGTGAGGTCCCCGCGCTGAGTGCATTAGAGTGCTAGCTCTCTGGGAACATGCTAGACTACATTTCCCACAATATCTGCTTCAACTCCAATCCAAAATTTCATACAAAACAATGATAAAGATATACGTCAAGACTGCTGAATGACAGAAGAATCCTTATAGCTAAAGATGCATTCTAGCATACATAATGGATACCACAATATATTCACCATAGCTCCTACTGTTTTGTCGCCAGGTAAGAGGGTCCATACATGGGAAAGCCCCAAATATAGGGAACCAAAGTTCAAATATAGTGTTGTACTTTCATAGATATATAGATGAATCCCTTCTAGTGGATCATTTGAAAAACAAGACCCAAGATTTTTCCAGACTGTATTACAACCTATAATACCTGTTCATTTAAAATTAAAAGGATTATATTAAAATACTGGAACATTATCAGTCATATAGAGGGCTGCTATGCCCCTCCATTATTTTCATATAAAAGAAGCAGCAACCTTGGGAACCATCTGGTCAGGGCAGTTGCTGACCCCCATTCAGGGGGGTGCATCTACTTTCCCTCCCATGGGGAATTTCCCTTGTGGTAGATGTGTAAATTGCACCCAAAGTCTTAAGATACAATCCTTCAATGACCACCAATGTAGATATTATTCTATTAAGCAATATATTGACTTGGAGTAATTTATGCAATTTCTTGCCCCTGTAACAAGTTATATATAGGGAAAATCAGCAGAAGCCTGAAGGTAAGGATGATAGAACACAGGAGCAGATTAAAGAATCACTCCGCTATGGCCCCAATGACAGAACATTATAACGCATACACCCAGGACAGAACAATTTCTGTTTCTGGGGTATAGAATGGGTTACTCCTCCTTATCCTGCGAATTTGGCTAAGTGGGAGGCTTTTTGGATAATTACACTTGACACAATACAACCTCAGGGCCTTAATGACATTTTGGACTGTACCTTTTCAAAACTTGTTGTGCTCCTTTAAATCTTGGATATACGGAGATCAGCTGACATAGATTGAGTTAAGGATTAGGAGCTCATTATAAATTACAGAGACCAGATGCGCTCCCTTTTCTTTCTTCAAATCTGGACTCTAAAGAACTGAGGTTATAGTACGTCTTAGCTAGAACTACCCTGGGGAATTTTCTAACTAACGATACTTAGTCCTTTGTCCTCACGCCACCAAATTATGCGGGTCGTAGCGTGATGGGATCCAGAGAAGAAAGGGCAGCTTCGATTTCCTAAAGTTTTTCTATGCCTCATCCAGGTACCTGAATGTCTTTTCCTTTTGAAGTAATGTAAGGGTACGCCCCTATGTTTAAAATCTATGATGTGCTGTCCCATTACTGAAATCCTCTATAGTTCTATCACGAAAAGAATAAATTGTCTATATATCTAAAAGAAGGATAAGCAAGTCATGAAATCTTCTCCTGAGGAAGCTGGGTGCTCCAGCAAAACGGCCGTCGGGATTATCTTGTAAAGCATTATATATGGACTGCTGTTCCCCACATTGGGGGCCCCTTTTGTATGGACTTCCTCGCCTGGTGACAAATGACTTGGAGTCACTACGAATATATCTATGGAAGTAAAACACTATATTTGAACTTTGGTTCCCTATATTTGGGGTTTTCCTGTGTATGGACCCTCTTACCTGGTGACAAAACACTAGGAGCTATTGTGAATATATTGTGGTATCCAGAATGCATCTTTAGGTATAAGGATTCTTCTGTCATTCAGCAGTCTTGACTTCTATATTTATCATTGTTTTGTATGAAATTTTGGATTGGAGTTGAAGCAGATATTGTGTGTTTTGCATAGATTTTCTGCTTCATAACATATATTCCTGTGGTTTTTAGACTACATTTCCCAGCATGCTCCCAGAGAAGAGATGGCAGCCAGAACTCCTGTCCTGCAATCAGGAGACATGCAGTGTAGAGATGGGCGAACAGATCGCAGTTCGGGTTCGGTCATTTGGTCTGGTTTGGTTCACCCATTTGGTTTGGCCGTTCGGTTTGGTCGCTGCGTTCGGGTTCGGCCATTCAGTTCGGTCGTGTTCGGTTCGGGCGTTCGGAAAAAGTATCACGAGAGCCCATGATCGCCCCGGAAACAGGAAATTTGAGTGCGTGCATAGCTTGTGTGGGTGAGAACGTGTGTTGTGGCTGGCTGTGTGTTCATTTTTGATTCGTGTGTGTTTTGGCTGTGTGGTGTGTGTTGGTTTTGATTTGGCTGGTTGGTGAGTATTGGTGGGTGCTGTGTGCGTTGTGTTGGCTGTGTTGGGTATGTGTTTTTTTAAAAATGGAGAAGAAGGTGACCAGTCCACCTCCATTAAATGCCAGGGCTGGGGGAAGTCCAAGGTGGCGGAGCCAGTGGTGGAGGAAGAGGTTCCTCCAGCTGCTGATGGACCTTCGGTGGTGGAGGAGGAGCCAGAGCCAGCGGGCACAGGAGGTGCTGCTGCCACTGCTACCAGGTTTCTAAACTTTTTTTTTACTTTGAGGACAAGAAACTTAAGGCTCTATCTGTTAGAACGAGCTCACTGGCGTGCGGGTGGGTGCTCAGCAGGCATCAGCAACGCATGTCTTCCACAGACAGAGAAGGTACTATAGTGTTGGAGACTCTTCCAGCAGTCAGGCATGAGCACGAGCAGCACCCCCACCCAAACATGTGCCTGCCAGCCATCCCCACTCTCCAGTTGCCATCCCTACCTAGTACCCCCAAATAAGGTCAGACTTTGCATGTGCCAGCCAGGGTCTCTCCATTGCCATGCCTCCCTAGCAGCACTCCAAGGAGGGCAGGATTGGCATGTGCCAGTCAGGGTCTCTCCATTCCCTCCCTAGCAGCACCCCAGGGAGGGCAAGATTGGCACGTGCCAGCCAAGGTCACCATCTTCCGTTGCCATCGCTAGCACCCCAAGGAGGCAGGACTAGAGGCATCATCATAAATACATGATATTACTTTGGTGTTGTTTATGTGTTCCTGCTTTGGTGTTGTTTATGTGTTCCTGTTTCAGAGAGGAATCAGATGCTGGTGCCACACCACGTAGGACACCCAGGAGGAGGTCGGATTCGCCAGTGCCACCCCCAGACAGTCGGCAGACAAAACGCTCCGATGTCTGGAGGTTTTATGACAAGGGTGATGGAATTGCCATCTGCAAGGTAAGGCATGGGGCCTGGAACAACAGAGAATGTATTGCCCTATGACCTGATAGGAATGGAAGTCCCCTGCAGAGAGAGATTGGCCATCCACCCACTTGTGGAGACAGAATTCAGGCAAGACTTGACACAGACCATTGGTCTGATGCAGTATGGCACTTCTTATGTTCCTATCTTTTTATGCTCTTTAGATTTGCAGCAAAAGATTAAGGAGGCAGAGAGAGGGGACCACATCGGGGCTAATCACCCACATTGAAAAGCTCCACGGCCAGATGGTGAGGCAGCATGAGGACTCTGGAGGGCAACTTTTGGTACATGTAAGCCCTTCCACCCTCCAGCCCCCCCTCCAGCCCCGGGGTCTGTGGAGACCCACAGGTCCCGGGAGAATGCTGATGCCAAGGACTTTTGGGCCGAGTTGGAGAGGCCCACCCGGAACTTCATGGCCAGCCTGCAGGAGACAGCAACCACCATGGAGAACTGCCTGGTGGAGCAGTTCCAGGTGGTCCAGGTGGAGAGGAAGAACGTGGAGCCGGCATACGGCCTGTATGTCTCCACCAAAATGGAACGCCTGGAAATGTACCACCAGGTGCTCTCCAGGTGGCATTGGGACATGGAAGGGGCTGTGGAGTTTGCCATCTCCTGCGGCTATGAGCTGGAAGAGTCCCGGGTGGCCGGCCCTCAGCCCTGTTTTGTTCCTCAATTGCTGTTGTCTTTCCCCCAAGTCCTTGGGTACAGGCCCAGAGACTCATAGTTTAATTTATAAGTTTCCTTTGAACGTTTGCTTTTGGTTTCAGAATGTTGTTGTTGTTGTTTTGTTGTTGTTATTTAAATAGTTTTAATAAAAGTTGTTGTATTTCTTATTACGAGCTTCGTTTGACTTGTCCAATCTTTTATCCCTATGTGCTGAAGTGTCACCACCATTAAATGCCATGCCTGGGGACAAGGTGGCGGAGCTGGTGGTGGAGGAAGAGGTTCCTTCAGCCACTGCTGGACCTTCGGTGGTGGAGGAGGAGTCAAAGCCGGTGGGCACAGGAGGTGCTGCTGCTACTGCTGCCAGGTTGTAAACTTTTTTTTTTACTTTGAGGACAAGAAACTTAAGGCTCTATCTGTTAGAGCGAGCTCACTGGCGTGTGAGTGGGTGTGTGGGTGGTGGGCATCATTCAAGCACAAACAGTGGGCATCAGCGAGTAGCTGCGGATGTCTTCCACAGAGAGAGAGGGTACTGTAGTGTGTGGGGCTCTTCCAGCAGTCAGGCACGAGCACGAGCAGCACCCCCATCCAAACATGTGCCTGCCAGCCATCCCCACTCTCCAGTTGCCATCCCTACCTAGCACCCCCAAATAAGGTCAGTATTTGCACATGCCAGCCAGGTTCTCTCCATTGCCATCCCTCCCTAGCAGCACCCCAGGGAGGGCAGTCCGCCCTTCCTATAACTTGGCCCCAGTACTCTGATGGTGGGTCCTGGGGCTGGAGTGGCTGTTTCTTGATGCTGTGGAATGACAGTGCCCTGTTCGAGGAATGATGTCCCCAGACCCATTAATTTGGGTCCTGGGGATAGAGTGGCAGCTTCTAGGTATTGGCCACAGTCCTCCCTGCCTGTAACTTGACCCCATAACCCTGGCGGCAGGTCCTGGGGCTGGAGTGGCGGTTTCTTGATGCTGTTGAAAGACAGCACCCCGTGCTAGGAATTATGGCCCCAGACCCATTACGGTGCATCCTGGGGCTAGAGTGGCAGCTTAAATATATTGGCCACAGCCTTTCCTGCTTGTAACTTGGCCCCAGAACCCTGATGGTCGGTCCTGGGACTGGAGTGGCTGTTTCTTGATGCGGTGGAAAGACATCTTATCCGTGCGAGGAATGATGGCCCCAGACCCATGACGGTGGGTCCTGGGGCTAAGGTGGCAGTTTCTAGATACATATTGGCCACAGGCCTCCCTGCCTGTAACTTGGCCCCAGAACCCTGACGGCGGGTCCTGGGGCTGGAGTGGCTGTTTCTTGATGCAGTTGAACAATGGCTCTCTGTGAGTGGAATGACAGGCCCCAGAACCTGTGGCACAGACAACATGGGTGGCATTGGCAGCAGCAGCAGACATTGGATATACCGGGTGCAAAACCCATGGCACAGACAGCATTGGCAGCACACACTGGATTTCCCAGAGGCAGCATTGGCAGCTGGTGCAGACATTGGATTGCCTGGGCACAGGTCCCATGGCACGGGCAGCAGAGGCAGCTTTGGCAGTAGCAGCAGCAGACATTGGGTTGCCCGGGCACAGAACCCATGGAACAGCAGAGACCGCAGCAGCAGGATTTCCCTGTACACAGCACCCATGGAGTCAGGATGGTTGGATTTTCCAGGGAATAGCTTCCATACAGCAGCATACGGAAGCAGCAGGATTGTGTGGGCACATTTGGATTGGCCAGGGTAGAGCACCCATGGACCAGCAGACAGCAGTGGTGAGATTACCAGACTAGTTGTGCACATCACCCGGGGTTGTCAGGGTAGGCAGACAGGCACTGTGTCATGAGAGGCAGGCAGACTGAGGCAGGCTTTGATCTAGACCACCTGGGCAGGAGGGCACGCAGGCATATAACAATGATTGCAAGCACAAGAAAGACAGGTTACATTGCAAGTGACCGGAAGTCCTATTAAGCGGAGGTCCTCTTCCCCCTGCACCCTGGTGTGCCTGGGGACACAAAAAAATCAGAAGTATTCAAGGCAGTTTTAACCAATTCTACAAAGGAGTTATGGGGAGGGGGTGCTTGACTCAGGGACAGGAGGATCAGTACGACAGCAGTGAGATGCATGACGCCAGCGGGGATCGTTTTCCAATTTCACCACTGTTTGTGTAGTCAGCAGGACGAGGTGGGGTCCTGTCTAGCATGGAGAGAGGCAATTTTTCCTCTTGAACTCCTTTAGCAGCACCCAGTCTCCAGGCCTGAAGCTGTGGCACTGTTCATTTGAGGGTGGTATATGGGCTGCCTCAGCTGCCAATCTGGATGACCTAAGGAGGGAAGTGAGAGATAAAACATACTGAGAAAGTTCATCACTCAATTGAGCCAATGACTGAATTGCTGGGTGAGGCGGTGTGAGGCCTATGCGCATGGCACGGCCAAACAGAAGTTCATGAGGGGAGAGTCCAGTATTCTTCGCTGGGGAGGTTCTGATAGCCATTAAGACTAAAGGCAGGGCCTCAGGCCATTTTAACCCCATATCTTTGGACGTCTTGGCTAGTCGAGTATTAATATCCAGTTTCTTTCGCTCCACTGCCCCACTACTTTGAGGGTGGTGTGGGGTGTGGAAAAACAATTTAATCCTAAGAGCCTTGCATAGGGCCTGGGTTACTTTTGCAGTAAATTCAGGGCCTTGATCAAAGTCCAGTGAAAAGGGAACACCAAAATGGGGTATAAAGTCTCGAAGCAAATGCTTTGCAACCGTCATTGCGTCATTTCGTAGGCAGGGAAATGCTTCTGTCCAGCCTGAGAAAAGGCAAACAATAACAAGAACAATGTTAAAGCCTTGGGCTGGGGGAAGATGGGCAAAGTCAATCTGAAAATTTTCAAACGGGCCGTTGCTCCAAGGGCGAGATGATGAAGTGCAGGGTTCTGTTCTGTGCGGATTATGGTGGGCACAGATGTGGCACGATCGGTCACTCGACGGGCCTCCGTGGAGACAAAAGGAGCAAACCAACTGGCGGTGATCATGTGTGCTATTCCCCCCTTTCCAGAGTGTGGTAACTGGTGACACACTCTGGCTAGCAAGGGCAGCAGGGATCGTGGGGCCACAGCGCGGCCATCAGGCCCCACTTCTGACACCAAAATTGTTGTGGATTTTTTTTTAGATCCACTGGGTTCGGGTGGGCTCACCAATTCGAGGCTGTACACAGAGTCTGGGTAACTATTATTAGTTTATTCAGCATACAACGTGTTGTGCCAACACTGCAATGGAATGCTGGCAGGGTGGGACAGTTCAGCAAGCTTTTATACAAAATGCAAAACTGGGCTTTACACATGCGCATATAGAGCTATCTAACTGGGTTTTTCCACTTGCCAGCTCATCATGACCTTTCCCCTAATTAAAACGGTTCATTTGGCTACACCCCTAGCTGCTCAAGTTATTTGCTCCCTACATTCTATTCTACTCTCAGGTCCATCCTGTTCATTCTTATCAGTAATGTTCCTTCTTGCTGACCCACAGCACACTTCATAACTGTTCTTAGCTGGGCTTTCTGTATTTTTCCACCTCAGCGGGCTGGCAGGCAGTGCAGCATGAGCAGAAGGCAGGCAGGTAGCTTTGCAACCTGGGCGGGCGGCTGGCAGCGTGGTTTGAGAGGCAGAAGGGAAGACAGGCTTGGGTAGGCTTTGAGCTAGGCAACCTGGGTGGGAAGAGAGGCACCTTGGCATGGGAGGCAGGAAGGCGGACTGAGGCATGCTTTGAGCTTGGCGGCAAGCTGGGTGGGCAGACAGGCAGTGTGGCATGAGAGGCAGTAGGGCAGGCAGGCTGGGACATTGGCAGCAGGGCACTCAGATAGGCCAGCAAAGACTGTGCAGCTCGAGAGAGCGAGAGCCAGTCAGTGTCACATAGGCGGGCAGAGATCTTGTAGCCATAGACCGGCTGGCAGGCTTACAGTTTGTTTCCCAATGCCACTCTACGTCATGAGGTCAGTCAGATAAGGTGGCCATATGGTATTAGAGAGAGAGAGAGAGAGAGAAAGAGAGAGAGAGGCAGAGAGAGAGGCAGGGTGGGTGTCAGGCATTGGGAGGGAGGGACAGCACCTCAGCAGCACAGGAGAAGTAGCCCTAGCCCAGATTGAGGTGGAGGAGCCCCATCCCAAGACTGCCCCCGCATGGGATGGCGTGTGCCACTGCACCATCACTCTTTGTCCAGGGGCAGCTTGTGGAATCCCAGCAGAGGAAAGTTCACCTTCAGGAACAGCAACTGCTCCACCAACTTGGTCCCCAGTCTCAGGCAGTGCTGGAGCATATGTCCCCCACCATGGAGAACACCCTCGAGTGGGGAAACTAGTTGGTGGGCAGGACAGGATACCCTGGACAACTTTCGACAGGGTCGGCCACACGTTGGCCTTGCCGGCCCAGTAGGCAAAGGGATCACTTCTGGAATCAATGCATGGCTCCTCCACCAGGTAGGTCTCCACTGGTGCTGAGGCACCATCATACTCCCTCTGGTAGCTGTGGGAGGGCACCACCTGCCCCACTGCCCTCAGCCATGCTGCTTGCCCTTTTTTGCTGGGCCCCATGCTCCCCTGAGTGGACTGTACGCAGGAGGAGCTTCTGACACTAGTAGGGGTCCTGCTGCTGCTGCTTATCCTGCTGCTGGTGCAGCTGCTACCACTAGGGCTGGGGACAGGGATAGACCCAGATGGTTGGAAGGGGTCTCTGCTCCCGCTCCCCCCCCCCCCAGGGGCATCCTGCTGCATGGCCCGCTCTGCCTGCTGGACCTTCTGCACCAGCATACCCTTCCGGAGGCCATAGACCGCTGTCTCACGTGCCATGCTGCCCTTGATCTTGGGGTTCAGCATGGTTGCCAGGACACATTCCTCCCAGTGCAGGAGCTCATCAAAGTGTGCACTCAGCCTTGCCTTCAGCTTCCGTGCCAGGTCAAGTGCCTCATCAGAGAGCTTCCTACCCGGAGGGCCACAATCCCACCCCCTGAGAATCTTGTCCAGGCTCCTCTTGAGACTATTGACGAGCGGGGTCACCTGGCTGAGGGTGGCGGTGGAGCTGCTCATGGTCTCTGTCATGGCCAGGAAGGATCTGAGGATGAAGACCATGTGAGCTAGAATCTCCCATTCCTCCCTGTTGTACCCTGGAGGTGCCTCAATGTCTAACTCCAGTTCCACCTGATGCAGGGCGGCTTTCTGCTGAAGAAGCTGCTCGAGCATCAGGAAGGTGGAATTCCACCTGGTAGAGACATCCTGGATGAGCTTGTGCACCGGGGACCCTTGCTCGGCTTGCTTCTCCTGGAGGAGCTCACTGCCTTTCACACTGCAGTTGAAGAACCCTGCCAGCTTCCTCCCCCATTCGACCAGGGAGTTAAGGGTGCCTGGCCCAATCCCCTTATCCCCCAAGCCCAGAGCGTCCTTCACTACAAGACTGAGGGTGTGTGTAGCACAAGGGATGCTTGTGAAGCCCCCGTCATGGACTGCCTTTATGATATTGGCCGCGTTGTCCGTGACCACATGCTGGGCATTTCTGGTGGACCACAGGTCAGTGGTGAAGTGGACCATGGCCCCCTCAGTTCCTGCCAGCTGCTCCCTCACTCAGTCTTTCAAAGCCCTGTAGAGCTGTGGCACCAGTCTGACTCAGGATGGAGGAGGAAGTCAGCTTAAAGTTTTATTCTATTTATTTATTTATTTATTTATTTATTTAAAATTTATATCCCGCCCTCCTGCCCTGCAGGCCGCCCGGGGCGGTGAACAGCATTCAATAAAAACAATACAAAAATGTTAAAACAATTTAAAAATACAATATGTGGGGAACCCCCACTCCCACCCCTATCCCTCACCAAAAGTCTGACGGAACAGTCAGGTCCTATATACAAGCTGAAACAGCAGGAGAGTGGGAGTCAACCGAGCCCCCTCCAGGAGCAAATTCCACAGCACAAGGGTGGCCACCAAAAAAGTTCTAACATTGGTGGCCACCCGCCTCGCTCGGGG
>QEPC01005395.1:202882-224025 GCA_003113815.1 Sphenodon punctatus | reverse complement strand
GCACTAGTGTCTGCCTCTGACTCACTGTCCGCAGTCACGGTGATGTCCCGTGAAGGGGAGTACTGGGACTCTGAGACTAGACTGCCCATGCCCACCATGCTGCTGGCACTCTCCCTGTGCCCCCCTCTGTAGCTGCTAGTGCTGCTGCTGCTACTCCTCTCCCTACTGACATTATCCAGGGATCGGACCCTGTCTCTAGCAGTCGGGGTGGGATCCACCAGCTCTGGACTGCTGGGGATTGCCTCGACAGTGGTGGACATTGGTGGCCCTGGAGGAACATCAGAAGCAGCACCAGCACCTGCTCCAGCACCACCGCCAGCAGAAACAGACGCAGCCTCAAGTCCTGCAGGCCTACCAGTGCTCTGCGTGGCAGTGGAGGAGGGTACTACCAGTAGTAGATGCTGAGCCACTGAAGCCTGTTGCCCTAAAGCAGGTCTGCTGAGTTTGGGGGGTGGTGATGTGCTCTGCCTCTGGCTACTGCTTCTGCCTGCTGCCACTTCCCTGCCATGGCCCCTCCCGCCTCTGGCACGTGCCCCATTGCCTCCCCTACAGGCAGCAGACCGACCTCTCCTTCCCTTCTCCATTTCTCCCTCAAAAATAATGTTTTAATATATTTTTTATTTTATTTTAATTTTTTAAAATCTAATATTATATCTATCTACCTACACTAAATCTAACTGCTATTAACTATTCTAAATGCTATGAACTTAATGGATTATCTAATAAGTACAAAGGCCTACTCCTACAAACACTAAAACTAAATCACTAAACACTATATCACTAAGCTAAATCCTACAACTCTATTATCTCTAATCTCTGTCTCTGTCTCTCTTTATATATATATATATATATATGAGATGGGGGGGAATCACAAACAATACAAGGAGGGGTACAAAACTGAAATGAAACCTAAATCAGTCTAATAATAATCCTTCTCTAAATGAATCAAAAACAGGGGAAGGGAAGGGAATCAGGGATGGAATATGGGAGAGGGAAAGGATTCAATGGAGGGGGAGGGAGGAAGGAAGATTGAACACAGGGAGGGATAAAAACAAAATATAACAACTAAATCTATCTAAGCTAAGGTAAATAAATGAAAATATGGAGGTAGATGGGTTGGATGGGTGAAATAGGAGGAGGATGGCAATGGATTAGGAAGGAACAAAAACTGCTGGGAGAGAAGGAGCCTTCTTAAACGCCTGCTGTTCAGGAGCAGTGACTAGCTCAGAAACTGTTGGGAAGGGGGGAGGCAATCAGTTTTGTTTCTTGCTGCGCCCACCTAACCGCAAGCCCCATTGGCTCTGTGCAGCCTAGCCCGTGGCCAATGGCAGACTGCGAAGCCAGTGGTCTGAGGCGAAAAGGGATGGTGATTGGGCAGGCTGGCTGCTACTCTAAGCCTCTCCACCCTCCACCCCTGGTGCCTAGAAGTCTGCTCCTCAGTTGACTCCCCCTCCCTGCCACGTTTGGCCTTCCAGTGACACCATGTTTTTGTCATTTTAGCCACCCAAACTCACCCAAACGTGATTTGAACTGATAGAACTGTTTGGTCATTTCGGCGTTCAGAATTGAGTTCAGTTCGGTCAGTTCATGTTCGGTTTCGGGTTCGGTCGTCTGAACAGGCTGAGTTCGGGCTGAACTCCGAACTTCCGAACCGCGTTCGCCCATCCCTAATGCAGTGCTGGGGCACCTCCCTGGGGTCACAGAACTGGGGAACCCTGCAGGAGGTGGCAGGCGGTGAGCAGCTCAATTTCAACTCCGCCGGTGTGTGAGTTTGCTGCCCCTGCACCTTTCCCACAACTTAGAGGACTCGGTAAAATACTTGGAAAAACACTCAGTATTTTACTGAACACCAAATGTACCGAGTATTTGACAGTAATACCAAGTAGCTCCCAGAAACTTGAGCCGAGTACTCGGCTACTTGGAAATACTCAAAATAGGGGGGGGGTTTCTACTTGTTCAGGCCTAACAAAACACACTTGAAAATGAAGGTTGTTTGGTAAATAAAAACAAAAATGAATTACATAGCTTCTGCACACCCATAGTCTCTGTTATTCCAGAATTTGCTCTCCTAGAAAAATTAAAGACATAATAAAAATGAATTTGGATTCTTTAATCACACAAGTGGCAAATGATCTGAACAGGTGGTTAACTTCCCTCTTCCGTTATGGGAAAAAATTAATACCATGAAAGTGAATGCTTCCTCCTCCCCTGCCCCCCCAAGCGTTTCTTGTTTTAAGTTGTCTTCAGTTTTGGATACTCCCATTCTATATTCAGAAAATAAATAATGTGATTAAGGTTAGAATTTCATTACAAACCCCACAATTGCCATTGGACCTTGGGATTTTTAGACTCCTGAATAGAAAGTTGTGTTCTACATATTTATTAATGGACCAGCAATGTCTTTGGTGTTTTCACCTTTCCTCTGTTTTCTGCATGGCAATAGACCAAAAGTGATTTGTCTTTGTGGATGGCTTTCAATTCTGATTATTACTGCTTTTCAAAAGAGAGAACATTCTTGCCTGCTGCTGCTGGGAAAACCTGAATTGCTGAAAATATAAAAAACGTCCTTTAATTCAGAATCTTCCATAGGAGGTAATTCTAAGCTATGTCTCACAAATAATTCCATGGAGGAACGGGATAAATAAAACCATTTAGATTATTAGTCAGTTGTTTACACAATTTATCCCTTTTATCTCTTTAAGTGATAAATATGGCTTAGAACTAGTGCTAAAACATGCATATTTTTTCACATTTGTGAAGATAATTAGCATATTCATTCACACAAACAAATACTGAAGGTCATCTTCATTACTGTTGCAAAATTTCTATCACTGATCGGGTATGTGCTGCCTTTGTGCTGACTGCACCAGCCTGTTTCACCCCTGGGTGGCTCATATATTTAAAGGCACCCCACCAGATGTTGAAGCAGAGCAAACAGCCTGGAACATTCTAGAGCACCGCTGGTGGAGTGGGCTGTTCAAACCTGGGACACCGGCTCGAAGCAGAGCTGCTGTCTGTCTCATGCATTGACGCATGCTGCAGCTCTGCTTCCAGCTGGTAATTAACTTAAGCAATACCATAAAATGACAGGTGCAAGACTAGAGCATCAGGCGACTGCCCATAACTCTATGGGGTGTGTGTGTGTGTACGTGGGGGGGCTCTGTTCAGGCAGGCTGTGGGCTGGGGAATCCACCGAATCTATCCAAACCTGACCCAGGCGGGGCTGGACATGGGTAAATGTGTGGGGTGCACCCCTTGAGCAGCTCTGGGGCAGGCCACCCCTGTGTTCATCTGAAAACACGCATTGTGTCTTCCATTATGGTAACTACAGTGAATTTTTTGAATGGGAATGTATTGATTGGTCCAAAATGAAGCAATCACATTCGTATTCAGTAAGTTAAAAAAACTGTGAATTACTACTGCCAACATGAACGGAATACCAAAGAAACAGGAATACAAAGTTTGAAATAATGAAATAAAGCTCTGAAATAGCAGAAGAAGCTGGAAGGGAATACTACTTCATATTCACTTTGCTAAAACAATTTAATATGTCAAATTAATAAATGTGACAAATTGCATTTGATATTCACTTTGGATATTAATTTCCACTCTACTTACGTTGTAAATTAGATTAGGTAAATAAAAAATAGTGTGTGTGCCTATATAGATATAGGTCTTCAGAAATCTTCGTAATTTGTTGAATATTAAGGTATTTGGTTCGGAAAGGTTGAATTCTGAAGTTCTAAGGACTAAGGCCATTATTCAGTAAACTTCAGAAACTTTGGAAACTGCTGCATGCGTGGGGGGTAGGGATGTGCGAACACGGTTCGGGGGGTTCAGGGTTTGCCCCAAATTTGGGGTGTTCAGCCCATCCGCGAACTCCCCAAACCCAAACTGCCCCCCGCCCGAACTGTCCAAGCCAAGTTTGGGTTCCGAACCCAGTTTCCCCTCCCTCCAGGCTGCGTGGGTGGAAGGGGCGCCAGAGCTCACCTCCCCTCCCCCTGTGCAGCCTACAATTATTTATTTATTTTTTTAAAAACCACCCCAGGGATGGCCCTACTTGGTGGCACTGGGGCTCCGGCCTCTGGTCCCGCAGCGGCGGGTCCGGCTTCGGCGGTGCTGTGGAGCGCTTCAGGCTTCTACTAGGCCTTCCAGGTCACCTGACCTGGCCACCTGACCTGGAAGGCCTAGTAGAGGCCTGAAGCACTCTTCAGTACCGCCAGAGCTGGCCCTGCTACCTCGGCTGGACCCAGGGTCAGAGCCTGACCTACCTGGTGGTGCTGGGGCTCTGGCCTCAGATCCAGTGGTGGCAGCGGGGCTGGCTCCAGTGGTGGCAGTGGAGTGCTTCAGGTCTCTACTAGCCCTTCCAGGTCAGGTGACCCAGAAGGCCCAGTAGAGGCCTGAAGTACTCCACAGCACCACCAGAGCTGGACCTGCTGCCGCCGCCACGGAGCCAGGGGCCAGAGCCCCAGTGCCACCAGGTAGGGCGATCCCTGGGGTGGGGGGGTTTAAAATGTTTCTAGTAGGATTCGCAGAGGGGTGAGGTGAGCTCTGGTGCCCCTTCCACTTGCGGAGCCTGGAGGGAGGGGAAACCGGGTTCCCCCTTGTCCCCCGCTCAAATGGGTTGGCTCCCCCAAACAGGTTCAGGCCAAACAGCCAAACCCCAAATGGTTTCTTGGGGGATGAACCCCAAATGGGCCGAACCCCGAACCCCCAGGTGTTCACACACCCCTAGGGCACTTTTAAATGAGACAGAAATGGCGGCTGAGCCCTTTTACAGCCGCCATTGAGATTGTCCATTTAAATGCCCGACGCTGAGTGCAGCCAAGTCTCCCCCACATCAAACCGGCTCAGCGATCCTGCCCCCTTCAAGGCGGATCACTGATCTGCCGGCTTTAACCCACACTTCCAGGTTCCCTGGCAGAGTCCACATGCGCAGAAGGATGCGCATGCGCACATACTCTCTACAATGTGTCTGATGCTCTTCTGAACATCAGACATGGCGTAGAGAGGAAGGCAGGGGGAGATGCGGCATAATGAATGATCCCGCTTGTGAACAGGATCATTTAAAAGCGCCCCTAGTGGGGGACTGGTGAACAGTTGAGCTTCTTCTGGAAATGAAACTTAGTGCCATATTTGGTAGGAGGGGGGAATTGGAGGGGACAATTGAGTGATGGTAACCCAGATGGCAAGTTTTGATTGGCTGGCCAAGTCAGATGGTCAACTTTTGAATTGGCTGGAAGGGCAAAATAACAGCGTCTGCACTGCAGCCATTTTGTCTATTCTCTTTGGTGAATTTGGCTATGCTGCATGCTACAGTGCTGCTGGATCCGTAAGTAATTGCCTGGGGGTGGGTGGGGAGAGGGGTGCCTGGCCTGGCCATGCAGTTTTTTTAAAAAAATAAATAAATTGGATGCCACATTGCTGCCTGCTGCTTGGTTGGCACTTGACACCACAAGGAGGGTGTCACGGCTGGTAAGGGAAAGAGGGGGAAGATATGGGAAGGAAGGGGGTAGCAAGGGGGGGCAAACACACACTGAGAGGGGAAGACACACAAAAGGGCAGCCTTGTCTCAAATATCTATCGGAGGAAAAAGGATCCCTCAGGGTCTTAGTTGGGCTGTCTCTCTGACTCAGAGAGTAGCCCTGCTCATCATTGGGAAGCTCAGAGAACAGGCAATTGCCCCAACACTGAAGGGTACAATACAAGATGGTCACGCAATCGGGGGAATAACCTAGGACCAGGACACCGTGGGACATAGTGGAGAGCAGGGGGGAAAGGAAGGACTCCAGGGAAACAAAAGGGAACACTGGGAGGGAAAGGGAATGGGGAAAAGGGAGTAGGGCGGTGGGAAAGGGCGTTCACTCCGGCAAGCAGTGGGGGGAGGTCAAGTGTCCCTGCTACTGAAGGTGGGGGGAAAGAAGAAACAAATAGGAGTAAGGGGCACCAGTTACTACAACACACAACAAGACCAACAATCAATACCACACTCACTCACTTGCACTCACCACACACAGGGAAGGGTAACGAACCAGACGCAGACAAGGATTAGTTCACTCTCTCTCAGGCTCTCACAGGCGATACCAGAATCCAAAAATTCAAGGGACCAGCTTCTCAGAACTGATTACCGGCAAGGGCTCTCAGCCCTGCCGGTGGTTAATATAGGTCAGTCAATTAGCATGTCGTAGTATCCGGGGCAGAGTCCCTGCCCATCTCTGACCCGGGAGCTTTCGCCAAAATGTGCTACAGCTGGGCGGGACTTCCCCCAGTCTTTGAGCGTGCGGTGACCCCGCCTCCCGCTTCCCACGCCTCTGGCCCTGCTCACTGCGGCGTCCTCTCCCCTGTTGCCTGGCAACCCACACCACACTGCCCACAGCCACCCGAGGCGGGCGGTTTCTTACAGTGGGATCTCTCCACCTGACTCCACTTCCCAAGTTTGTTTGGTCTGTTCAAGTTACCATTGCCACAATGCCATGTTGAGGAAGAGGGTGCCCCTGGAGGGGGAAGAGTGTGAATGTCTGGTTTCTTAATTTTGTGACTGCTGCTGGGGCCTGTGCTTGCTGGCTTTTTTTGGTGGGATTTCTTTCTCCATGCAGTTGCTGACTGTTTTTTAGGGTTGTGTGTGTTGTCTAGGCTGTGGCATGGCACACAACAGAGTTTAAATGATTCATTGTAAAGTGTAATTTCTAGGGATGGGACTATTGATATCCGATTAATCCAATAATGCCGATAATTGTTGATCTCGGATTAATCTGATATTACCAATAGTTGTCAGTATCAGTATATAATAATAATAATTAATAATAATAATAAATAATTTATTAGGCGTAACATACATTATTGCCGGCAGAGTCACATATATACATACAAATGAACAATTATAATCAGCACAAAACAAAGGAACAAGCAGTTACTCTACACCACTGTCAGGCCCAATTTATCCCAAATATAGGTAACTGAACGAAAAACTATCCCAGAAGTCCATTAATGGGCTTAAAATCAAGAAATTTCTTCCTCATCCACATGGCATGCCTCAAAAAGCCACCCACTTCCTTAATAACCTGGGGGTTGGGGCTATTGAGTAAGTACCCCAAAAGATCCCCCTCCGCCCAACCTAATTGTTCATTAAGGATTGGGGACAAAAAAATGTGCCCTCGCTGTGACATAAAGATGACAAGATAACATAACATGGGACGTATCAGTATATCGATTTTTTAACATTGCTGATTTTTCAGATCCTTAACATCGTGGCCATTTTAACAATGGCCGCAATGTTAAAGATCCGAAAAATCAGCAATGTTAAAAAAATGATATATTGATACCGATAAATCCGATATCGGATTAATCCAATACCAATAAAACCGGTAACTGATAATTCACCTGGAGTTCCACCCCTAGTAATTTCTACTGTTCTGCCAGCTGCTTGATACCATGAGTCCAGAGTCAGACTGGGATCTCTCTGCCTGGCTTCACTTTCTAAGTTTGCTTGGTCGGTTCAAGTTACCATTGCCACAATCACATGCCAAGCAAGAGGGTGCCCCAGGGGATCAGGGGAAGATGGGAGGAATATCTGCTTTCCTAATTTTGTGACTGTTTCTGGGGCCTGTGCGTGTTTATTTATTTATTTATTTATTTTATTTCTTTACATTTTTTTGTTGCTCCCTCATGCCATGGCATCTCAGGGCGCCTTACAAAAGCAAAATATCAACAATTTTTTTTAAAAAAACCCAAAACCAACAATATCATTTTAAAAATCTATAAAACACATCCCCCCCCATCCTCCCATCATCCCGTCCGAAGGTCTGGGCGAACAGCCAGGTCTTACAGGCTTGGTGAAAAGCCAACAGTCCTGTGGCCAGGCGAGCTTCCTCTGGAAGGGAGTTCCAGAGTCGCAGCATGGCCACCGAGAACGCCCTTTCCATTGTGGCCCCCTCTTTTACACGGGGGACCTCCAGGAAGGCACCCCCGGCTGACCGAAGGGGTTGTCCTGGAGTGCAGAGGGCGAGGCTGTCCCTAAGATATGAGGGGCCCAGACCGTGTAGGGCTTTATAAGCCAACACCAACACCGAATCTGGTTTGGTATGCTATAGGCAGCCAGTGCAGAGAGCGGAGCACGAGCATAATGTGCTCCCATCGACCCATGCTCATGAGGAGATGGGGTGCCGCATTCTGCACTAGCTGCAGCCTCCGAACCAGCGTCAAGGGAAGCCCCATGTAGAGCACGTTACAGTAGTCTAGCCTCGAGGTGATGAAGGCATGTTGGGGTTTTTTGGTGGGATTTATTTCTCCACGCAGTTGCAGACTGTTTTGCAGGGATTGTTGTATTCTTCTTGAGCGAATGTCCCTTGCTAGCCTGCATTTTTTTGCACTGCTTGGTTGGCATGATGATAAAGTGGATGCACTCACTGCTGATGGTGGACCATGCTGTGGGTACACTACTGTTGTGTGTGTGTGGGGGGGTTTCTGCACACAATTGCACTTCTGTGGGGTTGTCTTCCAGAGCGATTCTTGCTAGCCTGCTTTTCTGGGTAGTGCTTTGACTGTGGGTTCAAGAACTTTGCGACAACTTTCCAAAGTTTCCGAAGTTTTCTGAGGTCTGGAACTCTGAATCTGAATCCCGAAACTTCAGAAACAGCGCTGAAGGGCCATCGAGTACATTGGGCTTACTATTCAGAACATCAGTATTCAGCCCAAGTACTCAGAAGTACTATTTGGGTACAGCTCTAATGTATATGAAAAAAATCATGCTTGTTTCAGCCCTAGCTCTAAGCCATATCTACCACTAAAGAGGTAAAAGGAATAAATTGTGTAAATAACTGACTAATAATCCAAATGGTTTCATTTATCCAGTCCTTCCACAGAATTATCCACAAGGCATAGCTTAGAACTACATCCTATGGAAGATTCTGAATTAAAGGACATGTTTTATATTTTCAGGCAATTGCATTACAGGCTTTCCTAGCAGCAGCAGGCAAGAATGTTCTCTCTTTTGAATAGCAGTAATAATCAGAATTGAAAGCCTCCCACAAAGGCAAATCACTCTTTGTCTATTGACATGCAGGATACAGAGGAAAGGTGAAAACACCAAAGACACTGCTGGTCCATGAATAAATATGTAGGACACAACTTTCTATTCAGGAGTCTAAAAATCCCAAGGCCCAATTGCAATTGTAGGCCTTGTAATGAAATTCTAACCTTAATCACATTATTTATTTTCTGAATATACAATGGGAATATCCAAAACTGAAGACCACTTACAACAAGAAACATTGGGGAGGGGAGGAAACATTCATTCTCATGGTATTATTTTTTCCCCATAACGGGAGAGGGAAAACTAACCAGCTGTTCAGATAATTTGCCACTTGTGTGATTAAAGAATCCAAATTCATTTTTATGATGTCATTAATATATATTTTTTAAAAGGCATAGCATTGGTGGTTCTGTGGCACTGATAAATTGAACAGACCTGGCAAAGGCAAACTGGAGCCAGACAGAGAGATCCCTCTGGCCTCATATTGCGAAGCAGCTGGCAGAACAGTAGAAGTTACACTTTACAATTAAGCTCTGATGTGCCATGGGGCAGCCACAGCCTTGGTAAAAAAGAAAGAAGACAACACACATATCCCCACAAAACAGTGTTCAACTGTGTGGAGAAATAAATCCCACCAAAAGCCAGCCAGCCCAGCAGACAAAATTATAATACCCAAAAGAAAGAAACCAGACATTCACACACACCCAGGGAACCCTCTAGTTTTGCCATGGCATTGGTACTGTGGCACTGGTAACTTGAACAGACTAAACTCCCAATTATCTGTAACCAAGTCAAGAACATGTACCTGAGCTTTTGCATCCTCATGAATGTTGCATCCCTTGTCTCTCCCTCTGTTCCCCCTTTCTGTCTCTCCTTCCCGTCTTTAGATTGTAAGCTCTTGGGCAGGAACATTGTCTATCTTACTCTTTGTAAAATGCCAGGTACATCGCTGGCACTATATATGTGATAATAATAATGATAATAATAATAATAGCAAATTAAATTAATTTGAGCACATTCATTTTCAACCTACAACCCCTTGCAATCTGTGCACTGCTCACAGGGTGAAAGGCACTCAGACGAGAGAGGGAGCAGTCACAAGATAGACAATATTGGGGACTTCAGAATGCGCATTCCCAAACTCATGCGCTAAAGTAATGGATTAATATTTAAATGTCACTTGCCGGTGATTGTGTTTGCTTTGCTCCAATTGGTATTTTGAAAGTATTCACATGCTCCTATGTAATGAATCCTATTGAATGCTCCAACTGCTCTGATTCCATTTTGAAAGCATTCACATGCTCCAGTGAATTGAATCTGACTATATACAATCGAACTGAATGCAAATTAATGTTCCAGCTGCTCCAAATGGCATTGCCAAAATGTGGCTTTTTTCACTCATGATGGAGGGGACATATGAAAAGCATTTACACATATACCAAGGAGTCCTTGTGATCATGAGAGATTGCTGTAACTTCCGAGTAAAATTTCTGTTTACGTGAATGGAAGACCTGCACAGTTTTTGTTAGCCGCTCTGAGCCACTGAGGTGGGGAGATTGGGATAAAAATCTATTAAATAAATAAATAAATAGATAAATAAATAAAGTGATTCACATTGAAAATGAACTGAGTAAAACAAATTTAGTTTTAAACAGAAAACTAATACAGATTATGTATTATGAAAATTATTATGTAAATGAAAATGACTTTTTTTAAAATGAATTTGGTCCCCCCCCACTTTTTACTTTTGCTGTAGGAGCAACACTGAACCTGGGAATAGCAGGGGATCCCCAAAACGATGTGATTTCATTTGGGTTGGGAGACAAGGACATCTGAGTCCTGGGGGTCTATAAATGGGGAAACAAGGTTGATGGCAGGCAGCCGGGCAGTGTGGGAAGTGTCTGTATCGGGAGGAAGCATCCAGGTTTTAGGGTAGTGTTTATGGGGAACAAGGCTGAGAAATGGGTGATTTGTATGCACAGACAAAACTGGGGGGCAAGTTGGTGTGGGTGGAAGTATTTGTATGGGGAAGAAGTACCCAGGTGCTGGGGGGTACATATAGGGGGAGAAGGCTAAAAAATGGGTTCTTCTGTAGGGATGTGCGAACACTGGGGGATTCGGTGTTCAGCCTGTTTGGGGTTCATCTGAACCCGAAACCATTTGGTTCGGCCTGTTTGGCAATTTTCCCTCCCCCCTTCAGGCTGCGCGGGTGGAAGGGGTGCCAGGGAGCACCTCTCTTTTGAATAATAGTCAAAGTTACTTATCAAAAACTCAGATACAGTAGCACTGTGATTCATTAGCTCATGATAACAGCATGGGGAAGGCATGTTTGTTTACCCCATTCTTCTGAATTTGCTAATCAGGACCAGCTACAAAGTATGGAGAGCTGCTTGGACAACAAGCATTATAGCTTCGGAACATAGCTTTCCTAAAATGCAGGTCCTCTCACTCTTTGTGAACTAGGAAAATTTGTTATAGTAATGTTCTTAAAGGAAGAGGACATTCTCTTCTCTGGCACTATAAGACTGCATTTCCCATAATGGTGTGTGAGATTATTGGCCCAATAAGGCAGTTGTAACAATAATGTTACAACTGTACAATGGTTACAAACAGTTCGGGAGGTGGTCCCATCCTGAACTCCAGAACTGTGGTTGGCTTTGGCCCCTACAGACTGAGGTGAACATCTGGATGCCGCTGAACAGACATTCAGGGCTCCTTGGCCACACTGGGGGTTTGTGTATGATTCAGTGGGTGATTTCAGACATGATGGGGCGCCTATTGGCCTCTCACGGAATCACCTTTCTGATTCCTGGCCGGAATCAGAACGGCCTGCCAACAGGCGAGCTGGCTGATTCCAGCGGGGAATCTGGGGAGGGGATGGGGCTGCGCGACGCAATGTTCATCTGCACAGTCCCGCCCCCCCACACTCTCCCAGCAGCCTGTCCATTGGAGACGGGTGGATGCAGCGGCCAATGCATCCGCTGTGCCCGATTCTGTCCCGGGGTCTGGGCCATGGCCCAGAATCGGTGGCGGTAACAGACGTTACCATCCGCCGATTCCGGGCCATGGTTAAATTAATCATGCTTTCAGGGATGGTGCCCGGACCATCCTCGAAAGCGTGGTTATTTTGCTCACCACCGGTGGTTCACCATGGTGAACATCTGGCGGCGAGCAACCAGACGTTACAGGACCATCTGCCACCACAGGGGATTGTCCGTGGTTGACCGTGATCTCGTAATGTCTGAAAATGCCCAATGTGGTTGACTGTGATCTTGTAACGTCTGAAATTACCCTATGCCTTTTTTAGATTCTAATTGCTGGGTGAGGGACAAAATTTTTGCCTGGCACTGTTTAATGATAGCTGGATTGTCCCATTTAGCTTCTGCTATTTTACCCATTAAGACCCAGATGGCAGACTGACTTTCCTTGAATCAATTCTTATAGGAGTTTACTGTAAGTTCCTATTTCTTAAGTTGTTTTTGAAGGTCTGCGCATTTATCTTTAAACTCATTTAGCTCTCTGATATCAGAGGTTACGTACAACTGTATCTCTTTTCCAATTCTGGCTTTCCTATTCACTTTTATTTTAATGAGCAGATTTCTGCAGTGAGCACCTTATTTTCATTCTGAGCCTGATCATTATCTACACAGAGAAGGTTAATGCCTTGGCAGAGTAACCAGAGCAACGCTGAATTTTTTGCTTCCTTTCTACTGTGATACAGCTGTGTGTATTTCTCCCACACTTCACAGAGCGGTTCCAAATTCAGTGTTTATTTTAATGCATCTTTAGCCCATGGACAGGGTTTACTGTCTACAATAACTTGGTGTAATGCAGGGAGTTTTTCATACTTGTTCCATAGCTATACAGAGACCCCTCACATGTTCTTCTTCTTAAACACCATAAACCCATAAACACCACAATATGAGACTACCAATAAGTAAGTACAAAGTCCAGTGATCAGGTTTTTTTTTTTTTTTTTTAATATTTCCCCTTCGCAGGCCCCCTTCCACTGATTTGACAGTGGTACCTGTAATTTTCCTTAACAGGTCCCCTTCCATTGATTCCGCAGTGGTACCTGTAATTACTTAGAACAAACAAGAGTTTTACCCACACAGCCCTTTAATAGTCCCCTCAGACATGGCACTTCAGTTTTCAGCGGCAAAGGGTTGCTGAGAGTCAGAGCCCTATTTTTTGTCTCTCACAGACTAGTGGTCCTGTCACAGCCCCTCCTTCACTCTTATCAGTTCTACCTCATTTCCCCCCCTTTGCATTCTCCACCAAATGTTACTCTGGAATGGTTGATTGCTTATACATTAACAATACCAGGTACATAGGTACAACACTATTTTATTTGGTATCGACACCTTTGAAAACCAGACTTGGTAGTTTACAAACTACTCTCACACTTATCCTAACCTATAGATCCATAAAAGAGATCTTAAATGCATCTGAGGTGCCTTCGGAGTTGTGCTGGCCAGTTCAGAAGAAGTGGAGAGGGGACCCATGGCAGTACAGAATAGCAGACACTACTCCTTGAGAGTGATGAGAAGGATGGGACCGTGTAGAGCACGTTACAGTAGTCTAGCCCCATGTAGTCTAGCCCCACTGATAGTGGAACCTAGTCATCTGTCAAGATCTCATCTGCTGAGCCAGCCCTTATATACCTTTCAGAGGCTGTTGTTCTCATGGGAAACTGTGAGTCAGGATGAGAGGGTTTAGAGCTCATGGCATCACAGAAGGATCTGGGAGAAAGGCTCGTTTGCACTGTTATGTTGTGAGGAAGGCTTGTCTGCACAGTTACCTTGTCAGGAGTTCTTGTTCCTGCACTGAGGTCACCTTATCAGTACAAGCTGTTACTGGCCATCTATCAATCAGGCCAGATCTGCTGACCCTGGGGGCCCTCCTGCATCTGCAGCTCTTGTTTAGCATTTATTTATATTTTTATTTATTTATTTAATTACATTTATATGCTGCCTTCTCATGCCTATGGCATCTCGGGGTGGCTTCCAAACAAAAATAAAACAATATTTAAAACATCAATAAAATTCATAACAATTAAAAAAAACCTCATTTACCCACCCCGCCTCCCACCCCCGAAGGCCTGGGAGAAGCCACGTATTACATGCCCAACGAAAGGCCAGTAGGAGCCAGGTGGGCTTTTCCAGGAGGGAGTTCCACAACTGTGGCCCTACCACCGAGAATGCCCCCTCCATTGTGGGCCCCCGCTTCACGCAGGGAACCTCTAGGAAGGTGCTCCCAGCAGATCGAAGGGGCATTTGATGGCTGTTTACTGTAAATTCTCTTTGGCCCTTTTCACACGGGTGGCACCCATGGTAGAATATCCATGTTCTACCATGGCTGCCACCCATGTGAATTCCAGGGGGGTGGGTGCATGCACTCCTGCGCATACGCATCCCCACACATGGAAGCACCAGAAAAAATGGAGGTGCCTCCGTACATCGGAATGGGTTTGAGCCCTGTCTGAACCCTCCGCCCACCCTCCGCACATGGACCATGGTGCACACTCACCTCCACACTGCCGTGGCCCATGTGAAAAGCGCCTTTGTCTTTGCGTGTTAGTTGTAGTGACAGTTTAATCCTTCTGTTTGATTTAGTTCGAAGTTCATAATGTGAGGTCCCTTTCCTTCAAGAGATTATTTTAAGTCCTTTGGCTAGCTTATTTTGTCATTTTCTATAATGTCCTTTTGGGTCTTGGATGGGCCTATCCTAAGAAGCTCACTAATGTTTAGCTATCTGGTAGTTACAACATCAACTTTTCACAGTGGCCTGTGTTGCCTGGGTCCTTGAGTTAATAGGTTCAGGTTTTTGAGGTCTAGATAGTATTTCACATATTGCCAAGTATTTAACCTATATATTTACACACATATATTCATTTAGAGTGCATAGTGGTTTAATTAGAAATAGTATGTTTAATATAGGAGTTTGTAGTTTGATTAAATATGATTTTAAGTATGTTAAAGTTTAAAGTGTTCGAGTTTAAGTGAGCTGGAAACAAAGCAGTGTTACTTCAGGTTGAAGGTTGTGGTGAACCATTGTAGGGTTTTAAGGAACTAATTTGTAACTTTGAGAAAAACAGGAAAAGGTGTTGGAACTTTGATATCATAATATGAACAGTAACCCACTGCAGGTTTATGAAAGATTCAGTTTTGTTAGGAAGAGTAGCTCACCACAGAATTAAGAAAGGTTTAGAAATTTTCTATTTACGTTGGTAGACTTGTAGCTTATAATAATTTGTTATTGGAACACATAGTTTCCTGGGTGGATGTGGGAGGAGAATAGAAGGTTATAAAAATTATGGATTGAATGGCGGAAAGCACTCTTTTCTTCTTTTCCATCTTTCTCCACTTCTTCTTCTATATACTTTACTTTTGGTCCGGACCTGTTGACTTCCCATATCCACATCAGAGGCTGGTCCTCCTGAAGGAGGGTAACTATATTTAGCTTGATAAGAAATGCATAGGAAGCCAAGTTTAGTTTATAGACCAGAATCAAATAATATCCACGAATACTTTGAGCAGCTGTATGAAAAATATTGGTTGCTGAGATTGTATGTTCTTTTTGTGTATGTTTCTATAATCCTTCTATTTGCATATGCAATAGTGGAATATTCTTGGGGACTTTATTTGTTGCTTACTTTCAATAAAACAGCTGATTATTCAAACAAATCTGACTCATTCAATGTCTCTGATTAAATTAGTTGTTATTCAACAGGAGAACCCTTTAATAATTCAGAAATAAATTCCCAATAATTGAAACATAATTAGAGCCTCCACAAATAGAGAATCATAATTAATCTGTAGTCCTGTTGGTAACACCTGCCACTCATGTATGATGGAAATTCACAAAATGATTTCCCCCACCCCCCCTGCATTTGTGAATTTTAAATTGTTTTAAATTGTTTTATTGTTTATACTGTTGTTCACTGCCCTGGGCTGTCCTGTGGGGAGGAGGGGCGGGATAAATTTTTTACATAAAATAAAATAAATAAATAAAATTTTAAGACAATGTTACTTTGGCTATTACTCAAATGAGCAGGAACAAGTATTTCCACAGTTATTTTTAAAAATCAAAATAGATCTAGATTTCATTAAAAATGATTTTATGGAAATGAGGTGCAACTAAAAATAACATAGATCAGCGACTAACCCCAGACCCCCTCCCATCCAGGGGATATATTAAACTGCTGCGCATGTGCAGCAGGCCCTAACAGGCCCTAGCAACAGAGGTTCCAGGTCAAATTGATACACCAGGGGTGCAAAAAGCCCCCGGTAGCAGCAAAGCACTAGAAATTCCCATCTCCCATCGTAGCACGCATTAGCCGCTACAGCCCGGCACCCATACCTGTCTTTTTATTAGAAGGCACGGTGAGCACAAAGCCTCTCCCCCTCAAAGCTTCTTGTCAAGGGGGAGGAGGGAGGGAGAGGTACAATTTCACAACAAATAAATAAATAAATAAAAGAAAAATATGCTTGCAGAAAAACATCTGTGCATTTGTTCTTATTTGCTTTAATAAAACAAAAATCTAATTCTGTCCTAAAACTGTCTGTTTTAGGATCAGCAGAATCAGGTTAATTGAAAAGTCTTTCCATCTAGAGACTGTAGAGTTAAATCAAGAATTAGATACATGGAAGCCAAACACATTTTTCTTTCAAAGTAGCACATTACCCTCCTCCCTCCCTCTCTCTGTAGGGCATTTGTCCTCTGCCTTTAAATAATGTGAAAATCAATTAAAATCTGCTACCTTTTAATACCCTATAAATATTTATTTGTTCATATAGGGCTCAGTTTTTGTAACAGTGGTTTTTAGTGAATTTCACTGCAGAGTGACGGGGGGGGGGTGGGGGAGAAAAAGTCATGGAAATCCTTTAAAACTAATGGGAAGATTGCTCCATATTGTAGCTTTCCCTACTTCCTGGAGTATTGGGAATCATCAAAGCAAAACAGTAGTAAAGGGACAGGCCTGGAATGCTGGTAGGGATTGATGGGACTGGGGAAGCTGTAAAGAAGAGTTGTAGCTTTGAAGGGTAGGAATAATGGTGAAATGGTGAGCAGAACTGCACAGTGTGGAGGTCTTAAGTGTGAGATGCCGAAAAGAGAGCCAATAGGCAGAGTGGCAGGGAGGACAAGTGCTGTCCAGTAGGGGTGTGCAATTTGTGTTGGTTTTATTAATTACTAATATGAATGGAGCCCCACTTGTTTTAGTAACTAAAGACCAGAAAATGGATGAATAAGGAAATGACATATGTTTGCTTTTATTTGTTTTGTTAAAAAAATAAAAAATAAGAAATTAAAAAATATTTATGCATATGCCCAGCATGAATACGGGGCCATTCAGTGCATGCACAGCCCTTTTCAGAAATAGTGCCAGCCGTGTCACCACTATTTTGGAAAAGGGCAACTGGTGTGTGCATGCACAAAATAGTCACTGCGCAGATGTTGCCACTGCCATTTTGGAAAAAAGGTGCGCATGCGTAGAATGGTCTGGCTGTCCTTTTGCACATGTACAATTGTCTTGAAATTGTTTGTTCTTTTGGATCAGTACAATGAAAGCTCAAACAATATCGGGTCAAGAAAGCTATTTTATTTTATATACAGCATAAAGAATAAAAGTACACAACACAAAAGATATACAAAGCATCTCACATCCCTTTCTGCAAGCCAGCGGACCCCAACAACAGCTGCGGGATGATCCCCAGGTAGGCCCCAAGTTCTGCTGCGCCCACTCAACACGTCTGCGGAGTGGCCAGCAGTGAAGTCCTTTCAAAGATGGGACCCCAACTGCTGTCTCTTATAGTATTCTGGTGTTACACACTCACTTCTACAAATCCTGCACATGCGTGACCAATTCCAATTAATGCAGCTGCATCTTTTCTGCCTGCGTCATTCTCACCTTCCCAATTAGGGATGGGCGAATGCGGTTCGGATGTTTGGAGTTCGGACCGAACTTGGTCTGTTCGGACGTCCGAACCGAACATCCGAACCGAACTCTCGAATGACCGAACAGTTCGGTTGTGTTCGGATGAGTTCGGATGAGTTTGGAGGCCAGAAAAACATCATTTCAAGGGAAAAAAAGGTAAGTTTCGGTTTCGGCCAAGGTTCAGGTTCGGTTTCAGTTTCGTTTCGGTTTCGATAGTGCTGTTTTTGACTGTTTGGCCAAGTTCGGCCAAAACGAACTCGGCTGAACTGAACCATTGAACCCGAACTCGGGTTTTGAACTGAACGACCAAACATCCAAACATCCGAACCACATTCTGTTCACCCATTCCTATTCCCAATTAAGCTCACTACTGATAAGGGCTTCCCATAACATTTAGTTACTTGGCCTTGACATTCTGAACAACAACTTATACAATACAAGAAGTTGCCATGGAAGCTTACATAAGATACATCCATTGCATGAAACAAGTTGCCAGTTCTCAATTTTTACATTACATCAATCAAGATGGGTTCTACAGCATATACAGGCCAAAATAAGATATGTAAATGCTCACTGATCTGGCTCCACCGGTGTACAAAGGTCTTTTCACAATCTTTTCACTACAACAATGATTATTAATTTTTTAATTCTATTTTTTCAATATTTTTAAAACTAAAAAGTGAATGAAAATGAATATGTTTTTTTTTTTTTAAAATGAAAACCGGAAAACGAATGGATTTTTTGCACAGAAAATGAAAACAAAAAAGGCAAGGGTTCGGTAATGATAAATGTAGGATTTTGCATACCCCTAATGTTCAGTCTATGTGGACCTGCTCCCACTTGAAGACAAAGGGTGATTTCAGATGTGACGGGCGGTTCACGACAGTGGACCCCGAGGGGGGGGTGAAGACATCAACCACCCCCTGGGGCCAAGAAAAGCCCCGAACAGACGTGATGGGGCCTGGACCATGGAGGGGAATGAAGCTGGCAGATCACAGACCGGGGTGGCACAACAGACGTGACGCCAATCTCCTGCCGTGGCAAGCACACCCAGAATCCCCCGGACAGGGGCGGGACACAGACATGGCCGCCCGAGGGCAGATGAAGCCAAAAGGCACCAAAAAGGAATGCCCACACCAGGGAAATGGAAAGGGAGGGGGGAGAGGGAGACAGAGAACAGGCGCACGGGTCCCACACACAGCGCGCGCGCGCGCGCACACACACACACACACACACACACACACACACACACACACACACACACACACAGAGGCATGGAGGATAGCAAAGACAGGGAAGGGGGGGACAAGGGGGACCGGACACCAGGGAAGCCAGGGCGGGATCCACAAGGGGTGTGTGCGATGTGGGACCGGGAAGTGGGGAGGAAGGGGCACAGGGGGAGGGCAGGACACCGGCACTGGGTACAGCACACACCCCAGCAGGACGGTCCCCACGGGCACCCCCCACAGAAAACACACAGTCCCAGAAAGGGGGGCCCCTGAAGCTCGGGCGAATGCCACAGCGGGCGGCCAAATGTCACCGGGACCCGGGTGGGGAGGGTCGAGTAGACACATGCAGTCCAGGCATCCCAACATGGGGCAAAGGAACGGCAGTCAGGAGAGGCAGTCCAGCACAGCAGGTCCTAGGATGGGTAGCCCCATCAGGGCAGGAGTTCAGGAGGGGCAGCCCGCGGGCCCCAGATCTCCAGGGCACTCAAGCAACCCATGAAGGAGAAGAGCGGGCCAGAGGGGGCCCAGTGACACAGCCAGAGCAGCAGCACACAGGGGCGGTGGCCTCACGGCAGCAAGGCAGGGACAGCAGGGTGGTGGAAGGCACCGGGGTCTGGACCATGGGCAGGTGCCGAAGCCCACATGGCCCAAGACACGGGGGGCCAGGGAGGAACCCAGCGACTCACAGGCAGCCATTGGGGGCAGTGAGGGGCCCAGGCCCCGGGTTCCCGGCCCGATGAACCAGGTGGGACCAATGGATCATGCCCCAGTGGTATCCTAGCTCAGACATGTGGTGGGCGATCAGGTAGTAAGCCTCGAAGGGGTCATGCACTGACATCCCCAACTGGACATCCGGATGGGACCAGACCTGCCCCAGGGCTGACAGCTCTGCCACGGAAGGCTCTGTTACACAGCAGGCTGCAGCAGGGGGCCAATGAAGATGCCCCATCCCCAGAAGCCGGTGATACACAGCCACATGGGTGCGCTGGTACCGACACGCCCCATGCACACTCCCAAAGTAGGAAACGGCCAAGGCAGGGCCCCCCTCCGCAAGGCACTGCGAGAAGGCTGCCAGGCTGCACACCCACAGTGCACTCATGGTCTCCAGCCAGGACCAGGGCACATGCGAACACCTATTCACGGGAACGCACCCTTCAGGGAACCGGACCAGCCCCAGGGTCTTGGCATGGAGCCGGAAGTCCTGGGCACTCGCATCCCAGCCCAGGTAGCAGAGTCCAGAGCTCAGGCTCATGAAGGCAGAGGAGAGGCTGTCCGGGTGGTCCAGGAGCAGCTGCATGGCTGGGCTACACCACAGGTCACACAGGGACATGGTCTCGGTGTAGCTCCAGATACGGGGGGCCCCATGGGGCACGTGAAGTGGGACCCCCATGGATGGACATGCAGCCATGGTCCAGGCACCCTGGGAGAGTTGCAAGGAGCTCCTGGGGCCTCTCACACCTTACGGGGCCGAGGGGCCTCCCGGGGGTCCCAAGGACAGGGAAGGTGGACAGGGACAGCAACATTGTAGCACAACAGACGAAGGCATGGGGTGCGGACCTAGCACAGCTGCACAACACAGGAGCTCCCACATACCAACTAATCAGCTCTCCAAGCCCAAGGTGACGACAACACCAAGGGGGGGTTGTTTTTGGGAGATCGCTTCCAGGCACCCAAGGACCGGGTGGTGGAGAGTGCCCAGGAAGGGGGGGGGGTTCCTACCACCCCACCCCACCCCCAGGGGAACCTCTGCACGGTACCTGCACGCCCGCGCATGCCCCAACCCCCTGTCTTCCACATACACGGACCAGAGCCACTGTACCTTACACACCTTTAATAATAACCATGTGCACAGTGTCACCCACTCCCTCATACCAGTTAGTGCCTGTCCACCCCCACCATCACCCCCTATGCTACCCTACCCCTCCTACCCCTCCCCCCCATCCCC
>QEPC01005395.1:173890-195468 GCA_003113815.1 Sphenodon punctatus | reverse complement strand
ATTATTATTATTATTATTATTATTATAAGCTTTTATATAGCACCAGCAATGTACCTGGTGCTTTACAGAGATTAAGATAGACACGGTCCCTGCCTGAGGGCTTACAATTGTAAAGACAGGGGGAGGGGAGACAGGGAAGGGGGAACAGAGGGGGAGACAAGGGATGCAACATTAATGAGGATGCGAGAGCTCAGGTACATGTTCTTGGCTTGGTTACAGTACATTGGGAGTTTGCAGATAATAGGTGGGGGATAACCCTGGGTGGGGATGATTAGCAGGAGTTAGGAAGGGTGGAGCAGAAGAGGTGGGTTTTTTGAGGAGGGACTTGAAGGTGTGGAGGGTGAGGGCAAGGCAGACGAGGGCAGGGAGGGAGTTCCAGGCGTGCACAGCACAAGGGAGAAGAGATGAAGGAAGTTGGGGGAGCAGGGGAGGCATGGGAGGGTGAGAGAGGGGCTGGAAGAGGAGTGGAGTGCTCAAACAAGGGTTTTAGAGAGAGATCAGGACAGAGAGGTAGGGGGGAGTGAGGTTGTAAAGGGCTTTGTAGGGGAAGATGAGGAGCTTGTGCAGAATACACTCAGCCAGTGCAGAGAGGAGAGGAGAGGCTTCACATGGTCAAAGCGATGGGCTAGGTGGATGATCATGGCAGTAGAGTTTTGAACAGAGATGAGGGAAGAAAGGTGAGAGCGGGGGAGGCCAGCGAGGAGGAGGTTACAATAGTTGAGGCGTGAGATGACAAGGGCGTGGATGAGAGACAGAAAAGGGTGGATCTTAGCAATGTTGTGGAGGGAGAAGCAGCAGGATTTGTCCACAG
This sequence comes from Sphenodon punctatus, assembly GCA_003113815.1. Classification (NCBI taxonomy): domain Eukaryota; kingdom Metazoa; phylum Chordata; class Lepidosauria; order Sphenodontia; family Sphenodontidae; genus Sphenodon; species Sphenodon punctatus. Next base: position 194,657 of record QEPC01005395.1, on the reverse strand, counting down.
AGTCAATGTAGGGTTTGAAGGTAATTTGCAAGTCGAAGATGAAGCCAAAACTAATGGCTTGGGGGACAGGGAGGATGGAGGCCCCATCAATGGCAATTGACAAGGAAGAGGGAGATGAAGGATTGGGAGGGAAGATAAGGAGTTCAGTTATTGCCATGTTCAGTTTGAGTTGGCATTGAGACATCCAGGCAGAGATATCATAGAGACAGTTGGTGAGACGAGCTTGAACAGAGAGGGAGAGGGAAGGAGTGGAGAGATAGAAATGAGTGTTGTTGGCGTACAGGTGGTATTGGAAACTGTGGGAGGCAATGAGTTTGCCGAGGGATTGGGTGTAGATAGAGATGAGGAGAGGGCTAAGGACAGAGCTTTGGGGAACCCTGACCAAGAGGGGTAGGGAGGAGGAGGCGGAGGTGTTAGGAACAGATACATTGAAGGAGCGGTCAGAAAGTTAGGAGGAGAACCAGTCGAGGACAGAGTCCCAGAATCCCAAGGAGTGAAGCGATTCAAGCAGGAGCAAGTGGTCAACAGTGTCGAAGACAGCAGAGAGATAAAGGAGGACAAGTATGGAGTAAAGGTGGTTGGATTTAGCCACAAGAAGATCATTGGTGATCTTAGCCAGAGTGGTTTCAGTGGAGTGAAGGGGGTGGAATCCAGATTGGAGGGGGCAAGGGAGGAGTTGGCGGAGAGGAGGTTGAGGCAACGGGAATAGGCAACCCGTAAAAGGAGTTTGGATGCAAAAGGGAGGACCAAGACAGGATGATAATTAGAGGGTTCAGAGGGATCCAGAGTAGACTTTTTGAGGATGGGGGAGACAGTGGCGTGTTTAAAGGCAGAGGGGAAGGAACCGGTAGAGAGGGAGAGGTTGATGAGGTGCAGGAGGGGAGGGGCGAGGGTGGAAGCAATGGAGGTCAGGAGGCAGGAAGGAATGAGGTCCAGGGGGCAAGTGGAGGGGTTGGAGGAGGAGAGCAGGGAGGAGACTTCCTCAAGGGAGTTGGGAGGGAAGGAGGGCAGGAGAGAGGTGGGGGGAGGAGGGAGAGTAGGGGGGAGTGGTAGGGGGAGAGGACTTCGAAGTGATTTCTGGCGGATCTTGTCAATTTTAGAGGTGAAAAAGAGAGAAAGATCCTAAGCGGAGAGAGATGAGGGAGGAGGAGGACAGGGGACTTTGAGAAGGGAGTCAAAGGTGGAAAGGAGGCGGTGAGGGTCCTGGGAGCAGGACTCAATGTGTGCTGTTTAGCAAGGGAGATAGCAGAGTTGAGCGATGAGAGGTAGCATTTGAAGTGGAGGAAGTCAGCCCGGTAGTGGAATTTGCCCCAGAGGCATTCAGCAGCCCGGGTGCAGGAGCAGAGATGGCAAATGGTGGGGGTGAGCCAATGGCGAGGGGTACAGGAGCGAGCTGGGTGGGAGGAGAGGGGGGCAAGGGAGTCGAGGGTGGAGGCAAGAGAGGAGTTGAAGGTGGAGATGGCAGAATAGGGGGAGGAGGAGGAGAAGACTGAGAGGAGAAGAGGGGAGAGGGATGAGGTGAAGTCCTGGGGCACAATGGCCTGCAGATTGTGGAAGGGATGGGGAGATGGGGAAGAGGAGGAGGAGCAATGGGAGAGGTTGAAGGAGGGAAGGAAATGGTCAGATATGGGATGGGGCTTGAAGGAGAGATCAGAGATAGAGCAGTTCCTAGAGAACACGAAATCAAGAGAGTGACCATCAGTGTGGGTGGGGGAGCTAGTCCAGAGGTGGAAATTAAAGGAGGGGGCTAAGGAGAGGAAGTAAGCGATGCAAGGCTGTGAGGGTGCATCAACATGAATATTGAAGTCGCCAAGGATGAGTGTCGGGATGTCATCAGAGAGGAATAGGGTGAGCCAGGAGTCGAACTCGGAGAGAAATGAGAGAGGGAGCCGGGGGTGGGGGAGTAGATAACAGCAACATGGAGGTGGAGAGGGGAGTAGAGGCGTACGGAGTGAGTCTCAAAGGAGGGGAAGGAGAGAGAGGGGGAGAGGTGTGGGGTTGAAACTGGCAGGAAGAGACCTCCTATGGGGTCTCTCCTTCTCCCACCTTGGCCTTCAGCCCGGGGCTGGTGGGAGAAGGAGAGACCCCATAGGAGGGTGTGGCAGGGGTGACAGAGTCAGTGGTGGAGATCCAGGTTTCAGTAAGGGCGAGAAGCTGAAGGGAGCGAGAGAAGAAAATATCATGAATATAGGGTGCTTTATTAGCGGAGGAGCATCGGTTTCAGAGGGAACAGGAGAATGGGAGTTGATCAGGGGGGAGACAGGGAATGGGGATAACATTAGGGGAAGGGGGGCAATGTGGTTGGCAGGAGACGGGCCCTGGGGCAGAGGGGCAGGTGGCAAGAAGTGGGGGTGGGAGGAGGAGGAGGCGTGGGGACGGGGGAGAGCGATGACAGGCTTAGTGGGTGGCAGGAGGAGAGAGGAAAGAAGCAGGGGGAGAAGCAGGTGAGAGGGAAGGGGGAGAGGGAGATAAGGGCAGGCATCTTGGTGGGTCAGTTACAGAGCGGGGGAACTGGGATGGATCTTGTTGTTTTGCTGTTAGGCACCTCCACCGCCTTTGCCCACCAACGGCTCACCAATGGCTCTTCGCCCTTTGGCGGTGCCCTTCAGTTGCCGCCCAGAGGGCATCGCACTCCGAGCTGCTCAGCCTTATGGAGTTAGGCAGTTTACCTGGATGGGGGGAGGGGACACAGAGTCGTCCAGCTGAAGCAGATCTCCAGCAGCATGCAAAACCCAATCCCCCTTCAGACCTCCCTCCTGGCACCCTCCAGGATGCTCAGCCTAATGAAGTTAGGCAGTTTACCGGGATGGGGGGAGGGGACTACTTTGCCTCCATCTCTTGGGACCACCATGACAACCACATTGGGTAATTTTAGATGTGATGGGCCCAGAGTCCCGCCACACTCAATCATGGACCAGGATCCTTTTCGGATCTCAGTCAGGAATCAGGCCGGCCGTCCTTTAGATGTGCTGGCCTGATTTCTGAGGGGGATCAAGGAGGGGGCAGGGCTGCACAGTGCAACATGCGGCCCCACAGTCCCGCCTCTCCATGCTCCCCTAGTCTCCCACCTTTCGGGAGACCGGAGGGCGCAGTGGCCAATCTGGCCACTGCGCCCGATCCCGTCCCGTGGTCAGGACCATGATCCACCCAGGCTGCAGGTAACAGACATTACCTGTGGCCCATCCTGGATCGTGGCCAATTATTCTGACCTTCAGGCAGCCACAGGTCCAGAATTGTGGTCAATTTGATTCCTGCCAGGTATTCACCGTGGTGAACATCTGGTGAGGAGCAAATAGACGTTATGGGGCAAACAGCCACCACAGGGGGTTCACTGTGGTTGACTGTGGTCCTGTAACATCTAAAAATACCCATTCTCTCCCTCAAGGTTGGAATAGTATAATTTAGGGGTGGGAATATCGGTATTGGATTAATATGATACACCTGATAATTGGGTATATTGGATTAATCCGATAATCCGATAATCACCAATATCGGCATACCATTTTTTTAACATTGGCCCCTTATCAGTTTTTTTTTACATTGAAATAAATGGCCGCAATGTAAAAAAAACCGGTAAAGCAGCCAATGCTAAAAAAAACCGGTATGCCGATACCAATAAATCTGATGCCAGGGAGATCTGATACTGGTAAATCCGCTATCCAGTATTCTCCCCGGTGTACCACCCCTAGTATAAACATTTATATATAATGTAAAGAAGAGAGTGACTCTGCATAACTTGGTAGTAATTAAACTTAAGTTGGCAATTTGAAAATTACATTTGGGCAGAATTAATATGAAGCACATTTTTCACTCGAATTATCTGAAGCAGAAGAAAAATGTGCTTCGTATTGATTATGTCCAAGCATAATGTTTTAATTTTCCAACTTCAGTTTAATTACCAGGAAGCTAAGTAGAGGCACTCTTTTCTGTACTTTATTTTTTATATTTTTATACTATCCTGCAGGACAAATCTTCACCATTAAAGCCAATGTGAGTTTTGCCTTTGACTTCAGTGGGTGGGTGCCCCTAGTCTTGAGAGAAAGCACTGTTGCTATGCTGGTCCCAAAAGTAAAAGATGGAGACAAAGTTGTTTAGATGATATCTTTTATTGGACCAATTTCTATTAATGAGAGAATGAAAACTTTTGACCTGCACAACGCCCCAACCAGGGAGTTTGGGCTGGCTAACTGGGGCAAGGGGCTGTGTGCCCATTTCTTCTAGCACTTCCCAGCTGGCACAGGGCCCAGAGGTTCCAGCCAGACTGGTCCAGGGCACCAAGTGGACAAGAGGGTCGTGTGCACCCTGTTACCTCGTGTGAGCCTGGAGCCAAGGTTAAGGTGGGCAGGCATTTAGGTCAGCCAAAACAAGAGGGGAGTAAGGACCTGGTGGGGGCTCCATTTCCTCCCCATTCACGTGAGGGTCTCACTGTGAATAGGGTCAGTGAAGAGGGGCAGCTGAAGGCCCTCTTCTTTTCAATCCATCCCAGCTTAAAAACAATAAAAACAAAAACCACGTCCTGCAGCTGACTCCCTGGTTGGGTGTGATAGAGGGGGAATTTCCCTCCAAGGGGAGATCAGGGGAGCATCATACCTCACAGAGGCAGCCACAAGAAGCCTATAAGAGGTCCCACTGCCCTAGGGAAACCTAAAGCAATAACACTGGGCCTGTCCCAGCACTGGGAATGCATGAGGCCATTCTTTTGTGGATTGATACAGGAGAAGATGGACAGCTAGGAGAGGTGGTTAATCAGTCTGGAGGATGGGATGGCTGCTACTCACCTGACAGGCCACCCTCTGCCCCACGCACCCAGTGCACCTAGGGGTGGGAAGCCCATAGGTGAATCTGAAACATGGGGAGGGGGAGATGAGCTATCTTATCAACCCAGGCATGGGGAACACCACAGGTGTCTGACCTCTTGTTACAGTGAAGCCTCTCCCACGCCAAGCACCGAAGGGGGTGGGGGTGGGGCTCGGGGGCCTTCAGCCCATCCTTTGGTCAGCAAGTGCCTGATGACATTCTGAACCCACCCTCTTCAGCAAAGTTGTGGTGGGGGTGGGCTTGGCAAAGCATTTTGCCCAGCACATTCATTATGTTGAGCTCCACATGTGCTGCCAGACTGCTAGCTGCTGCTGTTACCGGCATGCTGTAAGTAACTCTGGGGCTGGGGGAGGGCTGATCACTCCACTGTGATTGGGTGGAGGGGTGAGATTCTGGGATCAGCCAGCACACTGACCAGCCCAGGTAGAATGCCCTGCACCTCCCCTTGAGCCAATGGCTTCCCTGTGGCTTGGGAGAGGGGATGTAGACTGGCCACATGGGTAGCCCCTGGTGTGCTGCTCACCAGACTGCCACTGGTCTAACTTGCTGGTGCACCGAAGTCTGGGGATGGGAGAGGGGGGAAGAGAGGTTGTATGGGAGGCTGATCACCTATGTACGGGTGGGGTGTGTGAGATTCTGGGGGTCTGTTGGCACCCTGACCAGTCTGGACCAAGCGCTCTGCACCTCCTCCTCCTTGTCAGAGCCACTGGCTTCCCCGTGGCTTGTGGAGAGGGGGCTGACTGGCCATGTGGGTGGACCCTGGCGTGCTGCTCACCAGACAGCTGTCGGTCACCAGACACCACTTTTAGACGTGCGTGGGGCACTCACGGTGTGAAAGCACATGGTGTGTAAAAATCCTGCGGGCAGGGTTTAGACGAGACTTCTCATGTTTTATAGCCGGTCATGCATTCTTTTAAAACCATGGACTAAATACCTATAATGAGTCTGTGGTTTTAAAAGAATGCATCATCGACTATAATGCATGAGAATTCTCGTCTAAACCCTGCCTGTGGGATTTTTACATGTCGTGTGATTTCACGCCATGAGTGCCCCATACATGTCTAAAAGTGACCTAAGTCTGGGGCCAGGGGTAGCAAAGAGGCTACATGGGGGTGGGGGCTGATCAACCATGATTTGGGGGGGTGAGATTCCAGTCCTGGCATCCACCCAGCCTCCTTGGGTGACTTGCCTATGCCATCTTGCACAGTGTCCTTTTTCAGGCATTTTTGGACAGAAGTTTTATTTTTTATTTATTTTTCAATTTAATATGCCACCCCTCCTGCCATCAGGCAGCCCGGGGTGGCTTACAATATAAAAACACAAATAAAATTCAATATAAAACATTTTTTAAAACTACAAAAAAAAGGGCGACATTTAGCATCCCCACCCCCACCTCACACCCATCCCCCCCTCCAACCTTTCACGCTCTCCCCTACCAAATGCCTGGTGGAACATCCGGGTCTTACAACTTTTCTGAAAAGAGGGGAGGTCTGGGGCTAGCCACACCCCCACCGCACCCCCACCGGCGCAGTCACCGAGAATGCCCTCTCCTGTGTGGCCCCCTGGAAAAGTCGGGGGACCTCGAGCAGCGCAACCCCAGACGACCGCAGGGGTGAGGCAGCACCTTCGGGGTGAGGCAGTCCTGCAGGTAGGCAGAGCCTAGACTGTTTAGGGCTTTATAGGTCAAAACCAACATCTTGAAGCAGGCCCGGAACACTATCGGCAGCCAGTGCAGAGCACAGCGCACCGGTCTTATGTGCTCCCAGCAGCCCAATCCCACCAAGAAATGGGCTTCCACATTCTGCAGTAGCTTCAGCTTCCGTGCCGTTGTCATGGGTAGCCCCATGTAGAACACGTTACCATAGTCTAGAGGTGATGAAAGCATGGATGATGATGGCTGACAGCTGTCTCGGTGGGGAAAGCTTTCCAATAGCAAGTTTTCAGCAATGGGAGGGGGAGAACAGGAGGGAGGAGGCAGACTCATCTGATATCTTAGCATCCTATTGGCTAGATTGGAGTCCTTTCCAGATGAGAGGAGGAAGAGCAGGATGGAGGGGGCAGGTCATGAACATTTTATTGACTAGCAGGAGTCTGAGTACCAAACAGAATGCAGAAAAGCTGTGCTGTGCCCACCTCTTCTCTTCATCTCCCCACTCCAATCTGTTTCCAGACAAGGTCATCACATGTGCAAATAAATTACTGCACTCCTCCCTGTTTCCAGAAGGGAGAGGAAGCTGAAGGGAAGAGGCGGACTCAACACAGTGTTCCTGCATTCCGTTGGGTGTTCAGACTCCTGCTAGCCAATAGAATACTCAACATCTGCCCCTCCATCCTGCTCTCCCCCTTCCATCTGGAGAGGGCTTCCAGATGGGAGGGGGGAAAGCTTTAGGCAAGAGGCAGGCTCAGTACAGCTTTTCAGCATTCTATTGGCTGCTGATTCCTGCTAGCCAATTGAATGCTAAGATCTGCCCCCTTCCTTCTTCTCTCCCCCTCCCCCATTCCTGAAAATTTGCCATCGGAAAGCTTTCCCCATGGAGACAGCTGCCAGACCGCGACAAAGTAAGAAAGATGGGCAGGGAACAGTGTGGCTTCCTCCTCACTCCCTCCTTAAATTTCTCCCAATCTGGACATGCAGTGTGGGGGTGAAGAGAGAAATCTCATGAAAACTCAATCTGGGTCGAGATGTCTATGAGATCTCAATCCTGATTCTCTATTCTCACAAGATTTTTGCAAGAATAAAATCTATTTTTGTTTCAGTCCTAATAATCATAGGCAAGGAGCAGATAGTAATTGAGAAGATTACAAAGGAGTCAAGTAGGGGAGAGACCATTCATCTCTCCCCCCCCACATGCTTGACTTATGGTTCTCCCCCTTAGGGGTGGTGTCAAAAAAGGTTCAGGATTAATTCTGAATCTATTATATTTCAGACCTGAGGGGAAGCTTGGTCAATGATGCCATACCCCCAGAGCTATGCTATGCCTCTTTTGATTCTTCGGTTGAGATGGTACGTGCATGTGAAAAGGGGGTACTCTGAGCTAAGAGTGACATTAAATCTGCCTTCCGACTTCACCCAATACACCCAGACAATTTTGGGGCTGCTTGGATTTGAGTTTCGGGGGCAATTTTACTTTGATAAGGTTATTGGATATTCCGTCTTATGAGTGGCTTTTGCAAAGTTTAGCTTGACTGGGTGGGGATGCGTCAAGTCACATATTATATAGGCAACTTTCTCTTCATGGGGTGGGCTGGCGCCAACAAGTGCACAGAGCTACTTCGTTCCTTCAAGCTACTGGCTGGGGAGCTTGGTGCCCCGCTGGCTCATGAAAAAACGGAGGACCCAGCCACTTACTTGACTTATCTTGGTATCGAGTTGGATACAGTCCTTTCCATATGACCTCGCCCCATCACCCTGGTGCTATTGCGCAACTTAATCAGGGCTCTACCGTTTGTATGCACCAGTACAAAGTCATCCCTATAAGTACAGCATTTAAGATGGCTTTTTGGGGGGCCCTGCTGGTGGGTGAACTCATTCCTGACTACAGATTCAGTGGGTCAGGCCGTGTGCTCCAGATAGGTGACTTATCCCTTCATAGGGTCTTCTTTTCCATTAGACTCTAGTTGTCCAAGACTGACCAGAGGGGCGGGGAATGATTCACTCCATGGAATCTGAATTGTGCCCAGTGCAAGGATTCCAGGCATATTTGGCCCTTTGCCCTAATGTCAGCGGCTCCCTGTTTATCCATGCCAATGGAGGGTTCTTGACCCGCTACCAGTTCGTAGCCATTTTTTGGCAATGTCTTCACCATCTACAGCTCCCATTGGCACAATATGAATCACATTCCTTTCTGTTTGGGGCAGCAAGCAGAGAGGCTGCCCTGGAATTTAGCAATTCTGAGGTTCAGGGGCTCTGATATTGGCAGTCTGGAGCCTTCAGATCCGACATTAGGCGGGTCTGTTTATGACGGGCCAGGTGGGCAGGTAGCTAGTGTGTCTTTTTCTTTTCCTATGCCTTTGCAGGGGCAGAGGGTTGCCAACCAACCAGACAGGAGGAGGATATGGATCCTGGTACACAGCCTGGTACACTGGGCAGCCAAGAAAGCAGGGAAGGGCAATTTTGGGATGTAGCTGGGGCTGAGCAATAAAGCTGAGATAGTTTGGCTAGGAAAACGGGGCATGTTGTAGGAACAGTTCATGTCCACCTTGGAAGTGGCTGTCTCCGCCCCACTCCCTCCTGATATTTAGTTATACACTTGCGGGAGAACAATTTGTCTAAGACAAAAGGGACTGAATTAGTGAGAATGGTTAAGAGTGATTAGGCAGAAGTCTATAAGAAGTTCCCTGACATATATTGTGAACCGATCTGGTACTGCGGAGGGTATAGGCAGTAACGTTACACCACAAGAAGGTGGATAGGGCTAGATGCAAAGTCAACTATGGTAAAGAGAAATGGTTCTGGACCCAAGGTGGAATATGCTTCCACCACAATGAAATTCACCAGGAGACAAATGAGCTCTATTGGACTGATGGGTCCACCTATAGGATGTTGGTGTGTGTATATATTTGGAAAACCTTAAAGTGAAGTTCTGAGTCCTAGTTTTTTTGGGGGGGAGAGGGGGAGTCAGCCAAGCAGAGCTGGCGGTTCCTTATGGTCCAGAGGAAGTTTGAAGCACTGCTGTAGTACCCAGATTACAGTTAAGAGGCATCTTCATATGAGGTGGGGAAGGGCCCGTGCATGGAAAAGGAAGGGACCCAGTGCCTGCCCCTTCTCAGGGCGTAACGGTACATGGGCACAACCTTTAAAACCCACAAGACAGGTGTGGGAAAGCAGCATGTAAGCTGACCCCTGCTCATGGGGGCTCGCTAGGTGGCTCCCCGCTCTGAATGAATCCCCCATTGTCCGAGCTGAATGGCTCAGGCCTGGGTGGGGCAAGACTGTTATGGACTTGTTGAAGTTGTACCTCGGGACTTCTAACTGTTGTAAGTTAAAGACCCCTGGACCAGGTTTTGTTGGAGACAGGATGTTGTTCCCACCCACTCCTTTTTTTGTTGATGTTTTTAAGATGATAATAAAAAGAGTGGCCTTTAAACCCCATTGTTAGTGTCTATGTCTCCTTCGCAGTGCAGCACCATGCTATACAAATGCCAGCTGCATTATCTTTGCATAGCAACCTGTATTTGCTCATCTAAAGCAACACTTCAGGTTAAGTGAGACAGCTCTTTCAAATGATTGGCAAATGACATTGTGCGATTACAAGGCAATTTACAGCGCATATTAGCATTTCATTTATAACATTATCATATAAGACTGACTTAATTGCCCTTTGGGTGTAAATATTTAAATTTCCAAATGGCAGTTCTATTCATTTCTTTTGCCACTGAGGAATAGAGTGTATTACTTCTCAGAAAAGAAAACACAAATTTGTCACGGAAGACTACATAACACTATATGCGAAGCGGAAATAGCTTAGAAGATACTGGGGTTCCTTGGGGATAGGGACAAGGATAACACCATCATTTGCATTCTGGTATTTGCATATAATGCACAGCCATTTGGCATAGCACTTTCCATTTCTAACTCAGGTGTTTGGTATTGTAGAATCAGCATATCTAGAGAAAAGAAGTGTTAGCCTAATTTGTCTGGGGCTGTGCCAGTGCAAGATTATTCCCCATAGATTGTTTTACTAGTGTTTTGGTGGAATCTACATTTAAAGGTGCCAGGTGATGGGAGATTATAATCAATCACATCCTTAGTGATTTCTTCCTAATACTGGGTCATTATTACCATTTCCTTAATTTTATCCTATTGCTTCTAATTATACTTCTGTGTGCCACATTAAGTGTGCGGCCCACTGGATGAATAGCACATGTGTGAGTCCTGTTGAACTGAATGAGATATTGTTAATGCTTGATGCTAGCATGTGTGTTATTCCACCAAACGACAATGCTGTAATACTGAAAACCTCAAGCCATGTACCCCAGATTAGTTTCACTGACTTCAGTTTGACTAGTCCATAGCAAGTGGTTTGAGGATCATAGCCTAAATGGCTACATGATAACTAAGGTGAGAGTAGACAAGTGGGATGAAGATTTAAAACAATCTTGTAGCCTGTGTACATGTTTTTATGGTTCGTGTCATCATATTTGGGGAAAAGTATTATGATTAACAGTTAAGCGACATCTCCACATGAGATGGGGAAGGGGACAGCACATAGACAAGGAAGTGACTCACTGCCTGCTCCTTCTCAGGGAGTAAACAGGCACACAACCTTTAAACTAGTGCTGAAACAAAGTTTTCAGAAAACTTTGGAATTTGGCGAAGTTTACGGTATTTGGTTCAGAAAGTCTGAATTCTGAAGTTCTGAGGACCAAGGCCGTTATTCAGAAAACTTAGGAAACTGTTCTATGCGTGGGGAGGCTGGTGGACACTTGAGCTTCTTCTGGAAATGAAACTTAGTACCATATTTGGTAGGAGGGGGGTATGGGAGGGGACAGTTGAGTAATGGTAAGTCAGATGGCAAGTTTTGATTACCTAGTCAAGCCAGATGGCAAGATTTTGATAGGCTGGCAGAGTAAAATAAAAGTGGCTGAAGCCATTTTGTCCATTCTCTTTGGTGAATTTTGCTGTGTGCAACAGTGCTGCTGGATCTATACGGAATTGTCTGGGGGGTGGGGGTGCCTGGCTTGGCCTGGCCTGGCCTGGTTTGGTCTGTTCAAGTTACCAATGCCACACAACCATGCCATGCCAAGAGGGTGCCAGTGTGGGGGTGGGGGTGAATGTCTGGTTTCCTTACTGGTTTGCTGCTGGGAGTCTGGTTTCTCTGTTCAACTCCGGTCTTTTCAAGTTACCAGTGTCTGGTCTGTTCAGGTTACCACTGTGCCACAGCACCAATGCCATGCCAAGAAGGTGGCCGTGTGTGTGTGTGAATGTCTGGTTTCCTTCTTGTGGGTGTTATCAGGCTGGCTGGCTTTTGGTGGGATTTCTCCATGCAGTTGCACTGTTTTGTTGTATTCTTCTTGAGCAAATGTCCCACACTTGCTAGCCTGTTTTTTCTGTGCATTGCTTGGTTGGCATGATAATGATAATGATACAGTGGGTGCACTCACTGCTGAGGTGGGCCATGCTGTGGGTACACACACTATTCGTTGTTTTTTATGATTATTTTTGTCTGCACGCTGTTGCACTTTTGTGGGGTTTTCTTCTGAAGCAATTGTCCCAGTCTTCCTAGCCTGCTTTTCTGGGTAGTGCTTTGGCTTTGGGTTCTAGGGGTGTGCACCAGGCCCCCATGTCATTTTTGTTTTTTGTTATCGTTTTTGTTATTTTAAAATATTGTTTTCATTATTATTATTATTATTATTATTAAAATGTCATTTTCATTATGGTTATCATTGTCGTTATTGGTATCGATATAAGTTCAAATGAATATTTTACAGGATTGGACCATGAGATCACCTAGGGGTGTGCATGCCCTGTGGTGGGTGGCATAGGGATTGAACCCAAGTAGGGTCAATATTGCAAAAAGCTACACGGGATGGGGAAGTGAGGGGAGAGCAGAATGCTGGTGTCATGACTGGTATCCCCACTGTTGGGTGTCCCATCCATTACACAGGAGTTAGAGGGCAGTCATGTCCTAAAAAGCATTGGTGGACAAGTGGTGCCTGTTTGCCTCACCTGCCAGAAGGTGAAGTTTGCATTTGAGAGGATGGGAGAGTAAGAAAGAAACCCCTGTCTGATCTGGGGTGCCAAGTTCACCTCTCTCCTTCTAGTAAGAAGAATCTGTGTTTGGGCACAGAGGGCTGTCTCATTGAGTGTTTTCAGGCAGACGCAGGGCTGCCTGTCCCTTGACCTGTTCTGGGGATGCACCCCCACATCCAACTCCATCAGATCAGGATCAGAGGAACCCGGTGGGTTCCCCGGCCCATAGTCTGTGAATGTGGTGCCCCACCACCAAGAGTTGTGTGTGACTGCCTGAAACTCTATGGTGTTGCCCGGGGCAATGGCCAGCTGGAAGTGGAGCACCATCATAGGTCCACACATCAGACAGACAGCTGCTCCACTTCAGGCTGGTGCCTCGGGTTTGGCTGGCCCACTCTGCTGGCAGTGCTCTGGAATGATCTCTCTCTCTCTCTCTCCCCTTCAGGTGAGTAGCAGAAGAAGCAGAGTGTGTGGGCACAGTGGCTAGTGTCTCCCTCATTTAGCTTGGTAGAATCCCAGATATCAGAGGGCTCCAACTTTCAGGGATTATGAGAGGGTGGCCTGAATATGAGGTAGATGGCAGTCGGGCACTGGTGGAAACTTAAAGTTGGCAGAACCTCAGCTAACACAGGGCTTCAAGTTGCAGAGAGTGCCCCAGGGTACATGTGAAGTAGAGATAATGGCAGGCAGGCAATAGGCAGTTGGCAACACCCCAGATGTAACCGAGTGTATACAAAGGGTGTGCAATTCATTTTTGTTATTATGAACATTTTCATTTTATTTTTCATTATTTTAATAACAAAAACGGCAAACACTGAAACAAATATTTCCAGCTATAACTTCTTTGTTTCTTATTCAATTTGGAGGAAATTTGTGAGATTTTACCCCAATGGAGGGCACTATGAGTACTAAATTTCAGAAAGATTGGATAAAGGGAGCCGATTTTATAAGCAGTTGAATGTTATGATTTTAAGAAAAGCTACATACACATTCCTGGATACAACTACTTTATACAACATCCAATTAGGAACCTGGGAAGGTTATGTCCTTCCACAAGAATACCCATACTGCCATATTTCAGAAAGATTGGATAAAGGACCCTGATATTATAAGCCATTAACTTGAAAATTCACTTCTAGCTGTAACATTTTTATATTCCACCCTGTTGACAAGACATTTGGTGGAAATGTCTCTCCAACCTTCTCTGTCATCTCTGAAGAACTACAGGACAATTTGATAAATATCCATGCTTTTATAAGCAATTGAAGCTGTCCCCTTGAAGACCATTATTCATATAAATAGCAGCACATGCAGTGCAAGTCAGAGGCAGGCACCGGGCATGGCAGGGGGAGGGAGGCTGTAGGGGGGAGGATTTGGAGCAACCCAAAAGACTGACAGACACATTCACTGGCCAATTACTGCATGCTTCCAGCTCTACAGGACCAATTGGCAGTGGCTTTGAGGTAAGCATAGGGGCAGCCCTGAGGCAGGCATAGAAGGGACATAACTGGGACTTTGGGGATAGCATCCCAGCAATAAGGAGACATAGTTTACACATCCAGGCTGGCCAATTATCATCACAATCACATCCTGCAGCACTGTGACAGAGGACATAAGAGAATCTCTATTGGCTCTTTCCTAAACAGATGCTTCTGACTTCCCAGTAACAAGTTGGGGAGAGAAGTTGTGATGGTCAGAGCACAGAATGAGGATATTTGATTGGTATTTCTGCTGGCCAATTGGCATCATAAACAGATCTTTTACCACAGTGACACATAAGAGAATCCCTGGCATAGGCTCCTTCTCTACATATGCTGTGCAGACTTATAAAATTGGGACCATTTATCACATCTTTCTGATATTTGGAAGAGATGATCTTAAGGTGTGATATACAGTCTTGCCAAATGTCATGTACACTAGTTGGACAAAAAAGATGTTACAGTCAGACATACATTTATAAGTTAATTGTTTATACCACCCGAACCCTTTACCTAATCCTTCTGAAAGATGGCATAGATACTATAGTAAAATATGGGAATGGTATAATCCTTTCAAGTTTCATACACATTAGATGGGAGACAAAGAAGTTAAAGCCAGGAATGTATATGTAGATTTTTGCAAAATAGCATAATTCAACTGCTTATAAAATTGGATTCCTTTATACAATCTTTCTGAACTTTGGTACACATAATGCCTTCCATTAAAGGTACAATCCTTCCATGTTTCATCAAAATATAATGAAAAAAAAAAGTTACAGCCAAAAATATGTTTTCCATTGAAACCAATGGAAATAGAAAACAAAAGAAAAAACAAAAACAAAAACAAAAACAAAAACAAAAATTGTATTTTACAAAAATAAAAAATAAAATTTAAATAACACACACACACAAAAATCAAAATGAATAACGATGTGTGTCTCTGGTGCACACCTCTAGTGTAAACTTGCAGAGAGTGTCCCAGGGGGGAAGAACTTGTGAGAGAGATGCACACTGATGAACAGAGGAGTGGGGAATACACAGACTGAGACAGATCGAAAATCAAAATCAAATATTGCAATAAAAAACAACACATAGCAAGAAAGGAGGAAGGAATAGCACAGAAAAAGTGAAAAAATTAGGGGACTTTGGAATGGGTGGGTAACTGAATGAATCACAAAGGAGGGACTATGTGCCTGCAAAGTGCTCTGCAAAATAGAATAGCAGACAGCTCCCTGAGCTAATGGTTTCACAGTACCCTCCTTCTAGTGCCCCTGATTGGGTACTTCTGATGTGTCACCATCGAACAAAGCCCTAGGGCACGGGTTTTCTGTCTGCATCAAATGATCCATGATGTCTTTGGATGAAGCAGACATGATGCTTAATCCACTTTAACACCACTTTAACATTTGTTATGAATGTTGCAGGGCTGCATAGGGCACCAATACAGCCCTGCAACATGCATAAGAAATGTTAGAACAGTGGGCATTTTTAGACACACATTAAATTTCCAGATGTTTCAAACTTCTGGGTTTACAAGTCCACAAGTAAATTCTGGATTCATTTTTCACACACACACACTGCCCTGAGTCAGTTCCTGGATGCATTCTTCATGCAATCACTGCCCTGAGGCAGCCTAAAGTAGCCGCAGCTGTGAACGTGACAGGCTGCCATGGAAACCAAGTGACCACAGCTGCCTGGAGCAAAGCAATGTACCAGGAGAACCTTTTACACATAAAGGTTCTGGGAGAAGTTTCATGAAGAAGTACAAAGATCTGAATGTTTAAGATCTGGATGAGTGATTTAGAGACACAGAAAGTTCTGGATGTTACAGCAAAAATCCAAGAGAAACGTGTGTCTAAAAACACCCAGTGTTAAAGTGAAGTTAGCGTCAGGGCCAGCCTTACCTTAAGCAGGCCCAGGGTGGGAGACAAATACGTATTTTCCGCTGGCGGCTTTGCTGCCTGTGGCCGGTAGGTCTAAGGGCACTCCCTGGCTCAGGGGGGTGCTCCCCGGCCTGGGGGCGGTGTGCTACCCGGGTCTAGGCTCGGGGATGGGCAGAGGGGCACTCCCCTCCACCCATCCCCAAGCCCCAAGCCAGAATTCATTAGGATTCTGACCGAATCGGATCACTTATCTGATCTGCTGCCAGTGCCGCTGTCTCAGCCTCTGGCCTGGGCCCCGCACCAGGCTCACCCCCGCCCCCGCTGCCTGGCACAGTCTTGGTGAGGGGAAATGAGGGAGAGAGAGGCAGAGATCCTGCCTCTCTGTCATTTGCCCTGGCTGAAACAGTCAGGCAGGCAGCAGAGGGGGCCAGCAGTGTGAGGGAGAGGTGGGCCTCTGCCTTCTTCTCCCTCACTTCTGCCGGAAGTGAGGGAAGAAGCAGAGGACCCGCCTCTCCCTCACTCCGTGTGTGCCCCCCCTACTTGTCAGTCTCTCTGCCAGGGGAAATGAGGGAGAGGCAGGACCTCTGCCTCTCTCTCCCTCATTTCCCCTAGACTGTGCCAGGCAGTGGAGGCTGGAGGGGGGGTCACGGAGTGTGGGAGAGGTGGGGCCTGTACATTTCCCTCACACCTGCTGCCCCCCCCACACAACCCGACCCCAACATTTTTTTTTTAAAAACAAAATCAAAGTTAAACCCAAACCCACAGGGCCCCCCAAGCATGGGGCCCGGGGTGCCCCCCCCAGCTGTCCCATGGTAAGCGTCATGTCTGCTTTCACCATTTGTGATGCCTGTTTGCCAGCTGGGATGCCAATCAGTCTCCTTTGCTCCCTTCCCTCTCCGCTCTGGCTTTTTGCAACATATTCCCTCTCTCATGCACAGTCAGCCAGACTAAAAGGCAAAATTAAAACAAAATTAGCAAACAGAATTCTGTTTGCACTACATTTAGTTTCTGTTTCTCTAATAACTAAAACAAAATATGGAAATTTCCCTAATAACTGAAATGAAATCAGGAAATTTCCCATGCCTCCATGACAGGTCACTGCCTTTTATTCCATTCCCATTTGGTTTTCTTTAAAATCTCTTTTGAGGGGCCTTGTCAAATGGTTTCTGAAAGTCCAGATACACTCTATTGACTAGACCACACTTATCCTCATGCTAGTGTAACCTGTATGGCCTATTTAGATCCATCACTTTAAGAAGATTGAAGCTGTGTGCAGAGCTATTTGGGGGTGGATAGCATTTGTAAATGAGTAGTTATATACATGGAATTTCCCAAGAGCCAGGCAAATCATATAGCTGTGAGTTTGCTCAGTCTTGCGGATGAAATCCACTGAGTTGGGGCTTCATCGTGGGTAGAAGGCTTGCAGGGCTTCAGAAGCCATTTTGGACAGAGACGCCTGAGGTGACTGAATGAGAGCTGGATGCTGCAGACAGTATTCCTAATGCCAGGCTTGTGTAACGTAACCAGATGTGTGATAATGGGAAATGTATTAATTGTATCCTTAACTTCTTCATTTTTCTAGTATTTTTAATCCAAAGAGGGTGGGAAAAGAATAAATTCTGCGGATTCAAGTAAGTCTTGAGGGGCAAACGCACTCCCTGTTGTTGTTTGTGTATAATTTATACTTATACCAGGGTTTTGTTGTAAAAAATAAGAAATCCAGATCTTTCCACTTGTGAACAACAGCGCTGCATCTACCAAGACCGCAGGCCTCTTTGCACCATTTTGTGGCAGCTAGAGTGGCAGCTTCTGGATGATGTGAATGGACAGCCCTCCCTGCCTGGAATGTAGGTCTCAGAACCTTGATGGTGGGTCCTGAGGCTGGAGTGGCTGACTGTTTTTTGATGCGGTGGAATGACGGCTCCCCATGAGTGGAACGACAGCCCCAGAACCCTGATGGTGGGTCCTGGGACTCGAGTGGCAGCTTCTGGATTAAGTGGAATGACAGCCCTCCCTGCCTGGAATGTAAGCCCCAGAATCCTGATGGTGGGTACTGGGGCTGGAGTGGTTGTCTGTTTCTTGATGCAGTGGAATGACTGGTCCCTGTGAGCGGAATAACGGCCCCAGAACCCTGATGGTGTGACCTGGGGCTGGAGTGGCTGCTTCTTGATACTGTGGAATGACAGCTCCCCGTTAGTGGAATGAGGGTCCCAGAACCCTGATGATGGGACCTGGAGCTGGAGTGGAATGACAGCTCCCTGTGAGTGGAATGACAGCCCCAGAAACCTGATGGTGGGTCCTAGGAGTAGTGTGGCTGTTTCTTGATGCCGTGGAATGATTGCTCCCCTTGACTCTAATGTAGGCCCCAGAACCCTGATGGTGGGTCCTGGGGTTGGAATGGCTGCTTTTTGACACCATGGAATGACAGCTCCCCGTGAGCAGAATGATGGCCCCAGAACCCTGACGGTCGGTCCTGGGGCTTGAGTAGTTGGCTGTTTCTTGATGCAGTGGAATGACGGGTCCCTGTGATCAGAATGACGGCTCCAGAACCCTGATGGTGGGTCTTGAGACTAGAGTGGCAGCTTCTGGATGAAGTGGATGGACAGCCCTCCCTGTCTGTAACATAGGCCCTGGAACCCTGATGATAGGACCTGGGGCTACCTGGGCTGGGTATAACACCTAAATCTATGTAATCTAATCTAAATAAATGAAACTATGGAGGTAAATGCGTGGGAATGGGTGAAATAGGAGGTGGAAGGCAATGGATTGGGAGGAACACAAACTGCTGGGAGAGGGAGAGTTCTGAAAACGCCTGCTGACAGGATCAGTGGCTAGCTCAGAATGATATGGAACGGGGGGAGGGCAATGACTTTTGTTATTTGGTGCACCCGTCTTATCACAAGCCCCATTGGCTCTGTGCAGCCTAGCCCGTGGCCAATCGCAGACTGCCAAGCCAGTGGTCTGAGGAAAAGAGGGATAGTGATTGGGCAGGGTGGCTGCTAGTCCAAGCCTCTCCACCCCTCCTCAGCTGATGCCCCTCTCCCTGGGCCTGCCAGCCTGGGTTTTTCCCACCCAAACTCATCTGAACGCGCCTGAACTGTTTGGGGGTTTGGGCGTTTGGTTCAGCCATTCGGTTCGGCCATCGGAACTGGCTGAGTTTGGCCCGAACCCCAAACTTCCGAACCGCGTTCACAAATCCCTACTTCTGGAGGCTTCCAGACTTCATTGGATGTATAGAACACCAACACTGCAGTTGGAGGCACAGTGGTGGTGGTGGTGGTGGGGGGGGCAGTTGCTGTAGAGGCCCCTATGGCTGGGGTTTTGGAGCCCAAATGAATTGTTGGGGGTGCCCTAAGACTTTAGGGTGTCCCATGGCTGTGGACCCGCCCCTGCCCCCAAGAAGAGGTTCCACCCTCCCAATGCCCTCTGTTCTTTTTCTTGGGGGTAGGTGCAGGTTTAAAATATAAAAAATGCCTACTCTTAATCTAACTTACAACTGTGTAATTTAAGACATACGTTTTTAACTTTTTTTCTTTCTTTCTTTTAATGTAACTTTTTAGCTTAAGACAGGAAAAGAACCAAAGTTATCTAAAAAATTAAAAAAACCTGCAACTTACAACTGTTTAACTTGAGACAACATTTTAACTCAACTTTTTAAACTTAACTTTTTAACTTAAGAAGGAACCACACTTATCTTAAATGTGGGATTTCCTCTGCTGACTCTCATCCTCACACTCACAGCTGTCAGAAACACCTCCCTCCACCTTGTGTGCCATTGCCATCATGTGGTGCCCTTTGTGTGCTGGGTTTATTCATGGTGGTGGTTCTGAAGCACCATTGGTCTTCCTCTCTGTGCTCTGTCATCGAAGCCCGGGCAGCAGGCTGTCCTCCTCGTCGCACTCGCCAAAGCAAGCAGCAGCAACTGTGGTCTCCTCGGCCTCGTGTGTTGTCAGTTCTGTTGGTGGTGGTGCCTTTTTTCCCTGTTTGTGTCATCCAGCCTCCGTGTTGGCATTGGTCTCCCAGTAATGTAACTGAGAAATCAGTCTCTCTGTAACATAACTGAGACCATGAAGGCCAGGCTGGAACTGAAGGACTCCAAAACAGGTTATCTTATTTAGTTGTCTCCCCTCCTTCTAGTTTTCATGCAATGGAGAGTCCAGATCATCACCTGTTTACTTGGATGCAGCGTCCGTGTTGGCATGGGTCTCCCTTTAAGGACAAAGACCATGCAGGCTGGAGCTGGATGGATGCAAAACAAGTCTTCTCATTGTGCAGGTCTTTGTCCAGAATAGATCATCTTCAGGTCTGTTCAGCGCCTGTACTGGAAATTTGCTTGGCATTCCTTGCGTTGTGCAAACAGATCTATTATTTTGTTGTTGAAGTCAGGAATTTCCCTGACCATAGACAGCATTGCTAGAGCATTCAGACGGTTCTCTGTAATGGTACTTCTCAGAAAGGTTTTAATTCTTTTTAGAGTTGAGAAGCTTCATTCCGCTTCAACAGTTGTGAGAGGTGCTGTCACAGGGGCAGATTAAGAAATCAAAGTGGCCCAGGAAAATATAGTGTTAGTGGCCCTGTGCCGGCGGCAAAGCCGCCAGCGAGCCGGAAACGGGTCAAGGGGCATGGCTTGGGGGCGTGGCTTGGGGCGGGCAGAGTGTACCAGATTTGGGGGCTATCGGAGCTGAGTCCACAGACTCAGATCCTCAGCAGCCTGGCAGGGGTGAGCGGGAGGTTATGGGGGGATGACAGGGGGGAGACTGCCACTGGGTGGGTACTGGCCCTCATTTCAGTGCTCTGGCTCCCCAAATCACTCCGTTTCAGTGCTCAGTGGCCCCCAACCAAAAAAATCACTCTGTCCCTTGCTATGCATCCTACAGTAAGGCTTCTTCATTCCT
>QEPC01005395.1:151108-173790 GCA_003113815.1 Sphenodon punctatus | reverse complement strand
CAGTTGTGAGAATGTTGGGAGCCATCTCGAAGAACCTTCTTTACAAGGTAGCAACCTTCTGATCAGCACATGGGCAGGAGCTGTTTGTAAACAAACAGCCTTATCTCCCAGCCGGATCGCTGTCCCCGCTGCTGCTGCAGCGCTACTAGGAGGGAGAGTCAGGTAAGCACTCCCCCCCTCCCCCAACGCAACTCAACCCGACAGAGGTCAGGACCAACAATTTTTTTTGTTTGTTTGTTAAGAATAATTTAAAAAAAGACAGCGTGACCGGCCCCCAGCCCACCGGGAATCCTCCCAGTACATTCAATGGCCAATCCGCCCCTGCGCTGTCATGACAATCTTCAGCAGTTTAACCACCTCTGAAAAGGATTTGTCCAAGTTGACCTCGGACAACACAGCAAGTAGTGCAGAGGCATCTTTGGCAGAACAGAATTATGACCTGTCATACAAAGTCCCAAGCCCACTCCTCAGTCAGTCTCCCTCTAGCACTGGGTAGGCTTCTGTTGCCTCATTAAATGCTTGGATGGGAAAACATTCACTGTGCCTTTGAAACAAAGTCCCCTGCACCAAAGTTGCACTCTCTAGATGTTTCGTAAATTGAAAACTGCCATGTGCATGAGACATTATAATATCACACACTTCCTCAGCGATCTGCTCTAGTGTGTCCATACTAGGTAGGGATGTGTGAACGTGGTTCGGACATTCGGAGTTCGGCCCGAACCCAATCAGTACGGATAGCCGAACCAAACTGCTGAACTGAACGTCTGAAGCCCCGAACACTACTGTTCAGGCGCGTTCGGATGAGTTTGGGTGCATTCGGGTGGGAAAAAACTGGTTGGCAGGCCCAGGGAGTGGGGGGGGGAGCTGATGAGCAGAGTTCCTGGCACCAGGGGTGGAGAGGCTTTGATTAGAAGACAGCCTGCCCAATCACCATCCCTCTTTTCCTCAGACCACTGACTTTTCAGTCTGCGATTGGCATGGGGCTAGGCTCCACAGAGCCAATGGGGCTTGTGGTAAGGCGGGCACACCAAGTAACAAAAGTCTTTGCCCTCCATCATTCCAATTCCTTCTGAGTTAGTCACTGATCCTGTCAGCAGGCGTTTTCAGAACTCTCCCTCTCCCAGAAATTTGTGTTCCTAATCCATTGCCATCCTTATCCTATTTCACCCATTTCCACCCATTTACCTCCATAGGTTCATTTATTTAGATTAGATAGATTTTGGTGTTCTGTCTCCCTACCCTCCACTGAATCCTTCCCTTGTCCCTGTATATATTCCATCCCTGATTCCCTTCCCCTGTTTTTGGATTTATTTAGAATAGCATTAGATTGATTTAGGTTTCATTTCATTTAATTGTACTCCTCCCTGTGTTGTTTGTTGTGAGCTGTCTGTGTTTCCCCCCACGCATCCCTGTAGATAGATAGATAGATAGATAGATAGATAGATAGATAGATAGATAGATAGATAGATAGATAGCAGGTACGGCTGGTGGGTTTTGAGTTTAGAGGGGCAGTAAGGCCAGCCGGCAAGCAGGTGGGCAGAGCCAGGGGGACGGTAGGCAGAGCCAGGGGGACAGTAGGTGGAGCCAGGTGGACAGTACGCAGCAAGCAAGGAGTTCCCATGGTTAACATAGGATGGCAGAAAACACAATCTACATGCACACATCAAGCTTAAAATAAGTAATGTATAAACCCCAAACACACGGAAAAACTGGCAAAACACTGACAAAACACAGCAGCAAGGAGTTCCCAGCGTTAACATCGGATAGAAGAAAACACAGTCTATATGCACATCAAGTTTAAAACAAATAATGTATAAACCCAAAACACAGAAAACACTGGCACAACACAGCAGCAAGGAGTTCCCAGGGTTAACATCAGAAAACACACTCTACATGCACATCAAGTGCACATCAAGCTTAAAATAAATAATGTATAAACCCAAAACACAGGGAAACACAGAACACACTGGCAAAACACAGCAGCAGCGAGTTCCCAGGGTTAACATCTGAAAACACAGACTACATGCACACAAGCTTAAAATAAATAAAGTATAAACCCAAAAGCACAAAATTTCCAGCATTGTGAAGGGGTGGGAAAGGGAAACAGCAGGGGTGAGGGGTGTCATTGGAGGGTGCGGGGTGCCTTGGGGTGTGTGGGGTGGGAATCTTCCTCCCGCACCCCCCAAGGCTGTTCCCCCCCCTGCACCCCCCCAGGCTGTTCCCCCCAGGCTGTTTCCCACTGGGAAACAGCCTGGGGGGGTTCTGGGTGGGAAACAGCCTGGGGGTGTGTGCCTTGGGGGTGTGTGGGGTGGGAATCCTCCTCCTGCACCCCCCAGGCTGTTTCCCAGTGGGAAACAGCCTGGGGGGGTGCGGGGTGGGAAACAGCCTGGGGTGTGTGTGCGGGAGATAGGATTAGGAAGGAATCTTCTTACCTGGTGCTGGGACCTGAAGCGGCAGCCATCCATGTTCTTCTTGGAGCATGTGAGGCAGGGACCAGCGCGCATGCGCGCTGTTACCTGCCTCAGGCCCCCATCCCAAGGCATCTCGCCAGGGCACTTTCAACAAGCGCCCTGGTGAGAGCTTTCCTTGCACCCATTGAGTGCAATGGGAAGCCCTAGTTCCTCCCTCCACAGAATGTCCTATATGTGCTGTGTAGAGTGAAGCTCAGCCGGGCTGAGCGCTCAGCTGCCCAAACCGCGTTTTCCATTGGAAAACGTGGATGGGCTTAGTATTTTGAGCCTTCTGGGACCCACTCCTCTGGAGTGGGTCCCAGAAGTCAACTACGGCGCCTGCAGCACTGTTGTCAGTTTCACTGAAACTGACAACAGCGCTGCAGCAGCCTCTACTCTGAAGCAAAGGCAAGGCAGAGGCTGCTGCGGCGCTGGGAAGCGGCAGCGAGGGGGGGGGTTGGTTTTTTTTTTCTCTAAGAGCGTTGGCGCAGCACCTGGCAGGGCACTTGGGGGGTCAGCGCCCCAAATTTCCTGGGAGGCTAGCCGCACCTGATAGATAGATAGATAGATAGATGTAGGAGTTAGCTTAGTTATAGAGATAGATAGAGATAATGGGCATTTTTAGACACACGTTAAAGTACCGGATGTTTCAGTCTTCTGGGTTTACAAGTCCACAAGTAAGTTCCAGATTCATTTTTTCACACACACACTGCCCTGAGGCAGTTCCTGGATGCATTCTTCACACAAACACTGCCCTGAGGCAGCCTAAAGTAGCCGCAGCTGTAAACGTGAGAGGCTGCCATGGAAATCAAGTGATCACAGCTGCCTGGAGCAAAGCAGTTTACCAGGAGAACCTTTTACACAGAAAAGTTCTGAGAGAAGTTTCATGCAGAAGTTCAAAAATCCAGATGTTTAAGATCTGAATGAGTGATTTAGACACACAGAAAGTTCTGGATGTTACAGCAAACATCCAGGAGAAAGGTGTCTCTCAAAACACCCAGTGTGTAGTGATTTAGTTTTAATATTTTATAGTGTGTTTGTAGGACTAGGCCTTTGTAGATATTAGGTAATATTCCATTTAGTTCCATATGTTTTAGAATAGTTAATAGCAGCTAGAGTTAGTGTAGTAGATATAGATATAATATTCAAATTTTGATTAAATAAATAAATAAGAAAATCTTCCTCTTCATTATTTTGGTGGGAGAAATAGAGAAGGGAAGCAGGAGAGGCCAGTCTGCTGCCCATAAGGCAGGCAAAGGGGCACATGGCTGAGGTGGAAGGGGCATGCCAGTGGAGGGGCAGCAGGCATCAGCAGCAGTCTGAGCCCATCACCACGCCCCAAACTGCACAGGCCTGATTTTGGCAGTCAAGCTTCAGAGGCTCCCAGCAGTGGCACTAGGGGTGTGTTTCGGCCGTGCCTCCTGCCAGCGTCCTCCACTGCCACACAGGGCACTGGAAGGCCGGCAGTCCAGGAGGCTGAGGCTGTCTCTGCTGTGACTGAAGGAACAGGTGGAGGTGGTTCAGGGTCAGATGTTCCTCTAGGGCCACCAATGTCCCCGACCCCCATTATTGATGTGATCCCCAGCAGCCCAGGGTTGGTGGATCCCACCAAGTTTGCTAGCAGCAGGGCCCGATCCCCGGGCAATGGCATCAGGGAGAGGAGCAGTAGTAGCAGCAGACGTAGCAGCAGAAGGAGCTATAGGGCACACAGGGAGAGTGGCAGCAGCTTGGTAGGCAGTCGATCAGGCTCAGGGTCCCAGTTATCCCCTACCTGCGACATCACTCAGATTGGGTACAGCGAGGCAGACACTAGTCCTGCAGAGGAGATGTATAAATAAATGTCTGGTGCTGAGTCGATGGCTGTCCCTCCGAGAGCTGTGTTGCCACCATGTTATGCCCCTCCCATCAGTGCTGTCAGTGGTACAACACCCAGTGCAGGTCAGAAGGCAGGAGGGGGCCAAAAATCCTTCATCTGGGTGCATTTTAAGTTGGTGCAGGTGGATGATCCCAGGAAGGTGCAGTGCACTTTGTGCCAGAAGGTTGTTAAGTGTGGGCAGGTGCTCACCAACCTTGGCACAACTGCCATGGCGAGGCACCTCAAGGGACACCACAGTGTTGTGTTGCTAAGTGGGTATACAGGGGTAATGGATGCCAGTGGGTTCCCAACTGCAGCGGTCAGTCGTCTGCCTCTATCAGTGGGCAAGCATCCTTCTTGAACAGCTGCCTCTAGCAGCAGGAGTGGTATTGCTTCTGGGGGGGAGGAGGGAGCAGCATCAGCAGGAGCAGTGCCAGTGCACCATGGAGGAGCTGGGGTGGGGGCAGCTGCCAAGTCCATTGGCAGCTGCAGGACGTGGAGATGGAGGGCAACATGGCTTTCAACTGAAAGCCACACGCATGTTGGGGGTAATGATAACGCTGGATGGGCAGCCCTTCTCGGTGGTCGGGGACATGGGGTTTAGGCACCTGATTGGCCCACCAACGAGCATCCCCAGAGAGCGGGTGTTCTCTATGGTGGGGGGCATTTGCTTGCCACACCGCCTGAGACTAGGGGCCAAGTTGGTGGAGCAGTTGCTGTTCATCAAGGTGAACCTTCTTCTGCTGGAATTCCCCAAGCTGCCCCTGGACATGGATTGATGGTACAGTGGTACACACCATCCTATGACAGGGGCAGTCTTGGGACGGGGCTCCTCCTCAATCTGGGATGCTGTTGCTGAAATGCTGTCCCTCCCTCCCAATGTCCTGCGCCCGCCTTGCCTCTCTCTCTCCTTCTGACTTGATGACCTCAATCAACCTATCTGACTGACCTCATGACGCCGGGTAGCATTGGGAAGCTATAAGTCTGCCAGCCAGCCTCTGACTAGATGTTCTCGGCTCGCCTATCTGACTGGCTTTCTCTCGCGCTCCACAGTCTTCGCTAGCCTATCTGAGTGCCCTGCCAAGGTTCCAGTCTGCCTTACCTACTGCCTCTCATGCCACGCTGCCTGTCTGCCTGCCCGTCCAGGTTGCCAAGATCAAAGCCTGTCTCAGTCTGCCTTCTAGTGCTCATGCCACACTGCCTATCAGCCTGCCCAGATTGCCAAGATCAAAGCCTGCCTCAGGCTGCATTCTGATGCTCATGCCATGCTGCCTGTCTGTCCACTCGCACAGGTTGCCAAGGTCAAACCCTGCCTCAGTCTGCCTTCTGATGCTCATGCCATGGTGCCTGTCTGCCTGCCCACCCTGGTTGCCAAGATCAAAGCTTGCCTCAGCCTGTCTTCTGATGCTCATTCCACATTGCCTGTCTGCCCGCCCACCCAGGTGGCCATGATCAAAGCTTGCCTCAGTGTGCCTTCTGCTCATGCCAAAGTGCCTGTCTTCCCAGCCTGTGGGCAAAGCTAAAGCCATGCCTCAGCCTTCCTGCCTCTCATGCCAAGGTGCCTGTCTTCCTGTCCTGGCAATCCTGGGTGATGTGCCCCACTGGCCTGGTAATCGTGCTGCTGCTGTCTACTGATCAATGGGTGCTCTGCCCTGGAAAATCCAAATGTGTCCATGCAATCCTGCTGCTACCGTCTGCTGCTGTATGGGAGCTCTTCCATGGCAAATCCTACCATCCTGGCTCCATGGATGCTGGGCACAGGCAAATGTTGCTGCTGCTGCTAATGCTGCCTCTTCTGTCTGTGCAATGGGTTCTGCTACTGGGCAATCCAATGTCTGATGCTGCTGCCAATGCTGCCTCTGCTGTCTGTGCAGTGGGTTCTGTGCCCCGGCAATCCAATGTCTGTTTCTGCTGCCAATGATGCCTATGCTGTCTGTGCCATGGGTTCTGTGCCCTGGAAATCCAATGTCCGCTGCTTCTATAGCTGCTGTGTCATGGGTGCTGTGGTCAGGCAATGTAATTTCTGCTGCTGCTGAGGCTGCCACTCCTGTGCCATGAGTACTGTGCCCTGGCAATTGAAAGTCCATTGCTCCTGCCTCTGCTGATGCCACCTCTGCTGTGCAACGGGCTCTGTGTTCTGGCAATCCAATGTCTGCTGCTGCTGCAGCTGGTACTGCACATCAGCCATTTGCTCCTCACTCTTGTAGACGGACATAGCTCGGATGAGTGCACTGGCGGGCGGGGACTGGGTGTCCACGAAATTCACCAATGGGCAAGGCTTGCCCAATTTGCAGAAGAGCTTGTTGAGATCCATCGAGTAGGAAGCAAGCCTGCAATACCCAGCCAAGTAGGGGTGTCAGTCACCAAACCTGGCCGGGCCTCTGCTGCTGCTCCACCGAGGCCTGGCAGCCTGCAATGCCCAGCCGAGTAGGGCTGCCAGCCACAAAGCCCTGGCCAGGCCTCTGCCACTGCTCCACCTATGCCAGTCAGCCTGCAATGCCTGGCCAAGTACAGGTGCCAGTCACTCCAGCCTGCAGACCCACCATCAGGGTTCTGGGGCCTACATTACAGACAGGGAGAGCTGTCATTTTACTTCATCCAGATGCTGCCACTCTAGTTCCAGGACCCACCATCAGGGTTCTGGGCTCATGATTCCTCTCACAGGGAGCCATCATTCCACCTCATCAAGAAGCAGCCACTCCAGCCCCAGGACCCACCATCAAAGTTCTGGGGCCTATGTTACAGGCAGGGAGGGCTGTCAATCCACATCATCCAGAAGTCTGCAACTGTCCCACTGATGCCAACCAGCCTGCAATGCTCAGCCAAGTAGGGATGCCAGCCACCAAGCCCTGGCCGGGCTTCTGCTTCTGCTCCAATGATGCCTGGCAGCCTGTAATGCCTGGCCAAGCAGGGGTGCCAGCCACCAAGCCCTGGATGGGCCTCTGTTGCTGCTTCACTGATTCCAGCCAGCCTGCAATACCCAGCCAAGTAGGGTTGCCAGCCACTCTGGGGCCTACATTATAATCAGGAAAGACTGTCATTCTACTTCATTCAGAAGCTTCCAGTCTAGTCCCAGGACCCACTGTCAGGGTTCTGGGGCTATCATTCCATTCACACGGAGTCTTCATTCCACCACATCAAGAAACATCCAGCCGCTCCAGCCCCAGGTCCCACCATCAGGGTTCTGGTGCCTACATTCCAGGAAGGGAGGGCTGTTGTTTCACATCATTGTCTGCAACTGCCCCATCGATGCCAGCTGGTCTGTAATGTCTGGCCAAGTTGGGGTGCTAGCTACCAAGTCCTGGCCAGGCCTCTGCTGATGCTCCACAGATGCCTGGCAGCCTGAAACATCCAGCCAAGTAGGGGTGCCAGCCACTCCAGCCCCAGGACCCACCATCAGGGTTCTGAGGCCTACATTACAGGCAGGGAGGGCTGTCATTCTACTTCATCCAGAAGCTGCCACTCTAGTCCCAGGACCCACCATCAGGGTTCTGGGGCTGTCATTCTTCTCACAGGGAGCTGTCATTCCACCCCATCAAGAAGCAGCCACTCCAGCCCCAGGTCCCACCATCAGGGGTCTGGGGCCTACATTACAGGCAGGGAGGGCTGTCATTCTACTTGATCTAGAAGCTGCCTCTCTTGTCCCAGGACCCACCATCAGGGTTCTGGGGCCATCATTCCACTCACAGGGAGCCATCATTCCTGTGCATCAAGTAACAACCACTCCAGCCCCAGGACCCACCAGGCAGGGAGGGCTGTTGTTTCACTTCATTTTCTACAAATGTTCCACCTATGCCAGCCAGCCTGTAATGCCTGGCCAAGTAGGTGTGCTAGCCACCAAGCCCTGTCCGGGCCTCTGCTGCTGCTCCGTTGATGCCTGGCAGCCTGAAATGCCCGGCTGAGTAGGAATGCCAGCCACCAAGCCCTGGCCGGGCCTCTGCTGCTACTCTGTCGATGCCTGGCAGCCTGAAATACCCAGCTGTGATGGTGACTAGAACTGGAGAATCCAGCATAGAGCGAGCAGAACTGGAGGCCTGCCAGTGTGTCTGTTTAAGATATTAAACAGCCCATATCCCCACTAGGCCTACTCTTCACTTCAGATGGGGTAACATCCACAACAAAGGATACAGACACAAGCCCAATTGACCCACATTCCACGTTTCTTGGAGTAAAATAATGTCAAAGGATCTAATGAAAAAACCAAATCATTATCCATTAATTTGGTTTTCCAACCCAAAATGTTCTGAGTAACTATAGAGTTAAAAGACTTCCTTAGGTGGCCTGTCCATCATTCCTCCACTTCATCTGTGGTTGCAAAATCCAATTGGTTTGAGGGGAGATCAAATTCCTCCATCCCCAATATTGAGGGAGAGAGAGGCGGTGCAGGCAAAGGATCCATCTTAACTGGACATTATCCTGAAAGATCAGAACCAGTATTATCAAGCACTGTGTATGACCACTTCTCATGTGCCAAAGCACCGAGTGAAGTGCCTCATGCTGAATATTTTGAGACACAACTTCTTTTACCTGCTCTGTTACTAAGACCACTTCACATTGAGGTTGGTATCCTTGTAAATAAATAGCTATTGCAGGCTGCCAGGCATCGGTGGAGCCGCAGCAGAGGCCTGGCCCGGGCTAGGTAGTGACTGGCACCCATACAGGGCTGGGAATTGAAGGCTGGCACCCTACTAGCCAGATCTCAACCAACACTTCTGCAAATTGGTCAAGTAGACTTGCCCGGTGGTGGTTCATGTGGCCAGTCAGCTACCACCTGCTGTGATGGTGACTAGAAATGGACAACCCAGCACAGAGCGAGCAGAACTGGAGGCCTGCCAGCCTGCAATGTCTGGCCAAGTAGGGGTGCCAACCACCAAGCCCCAAACCTTTCCGGCCTCTGCTGCTGCTGCTGGGTTTCAGACGACCAGCCCTGGCACCACAGGCACCCCCAGGGTCCAAGCGCCGAGCCTGCCTGCCGGGGCAACTCGGGTGCCAAGCCTTCCTGGTGTCTGTCGCTGATGGCCTGCCATGCCTCCACAGTCACCCCTGGGGGTCCCTGGAGCACCCCAAGCCTCCAGGTGGCACCGAACATTCCGAAGGTTTGGGGGGGTCTGAACTCTGCTGGACCAACCCCATGAATCTTAATTAAGTTTTTAGCCTGAACTTCCAAACGTCCAAACTCTGTCCTGTTAGCACATCCCTAATGCTAGGTGCACTTCTGACCATCCAAGCGTTCTCCAGCAGCTCTGAGAGCAGGGTGTCAATGGAGTCCCTCACTTTATTGATGGCTCTTACAAAGTCAGTAGTATATCTTTGAATACCAACAGAGTCAATGGTTTTGGGTTTTTTTTTTGGAGCTCCTTGTAAAGTATGTCCATGTGCAACATGATTCTGTGGAACAAGGACAAGAAGTAGAGGAACTCCCCATCAGATTCCAACCTGTTTATGTATGACCTGGTATCAATGCCAGTCTTGGCATCATGATTATCTAGTCGTATTTGTTCAAAGCACTCAACCAGATCCTTTCTGTGCTCATAGATGACCTCGACTGTCCACACACTGAAGTTCCAGCATGTTTTAACTACTTTGGGGAGCCTTCTCTTCACCACCGCATCCAGAACTTCAGTCCTTTTCAGAGACGAAATGAAGAAAGCAGGAATACCAGACAGACTTTGAAAGAAAATACTTACTTGTCTTATTTGGGCTATGGCTTACTGCATAATAAGGTTCAGCTGATGGGTAAAACAGTGAACGAAGTGTGTGTTTGGGTATACATCCCTTATCTTCCTCTGGACTCCAGCATGCCCTCCAAGCATTATGCTCGCTCCATCGTAGCTCTGAGTTCTGAGTTTCTGTTTGTCACAGTCCCTTGGGAGAGCAGCACTGAGTTTTTCAAGCAAAGACACGCTGATTGTTTCTGCACGGAAGTCTGTCAAGTGTGTGAAACTGAAGAAACATTCCACAGTTGAACCCCTGCCATCGATGTAGTGGAAAATCATGACAGACTGGCAGACGGTTGAGACATCAGTGGTGTTATCTGCTTTGATAGCCACAAAATCTACATTTTTAAATACATTAATTATGTGGTCATGAGCAATTTCCAGCATGCAGTCCAGGAGTTTGTTCTGCACGGTTTTCGAAGTCCTTTTCAAGACATTTGCTGTCTTCAAATGTTGCTGTATTGTACTGTCAGCTGTGGCAAGTAAATCTATTGCACCTCTAAAAAACCCTGGATTGACAGATCCCTCACGTTCATCATGTCCACGCAGTGCCAATTCAAAAGCACCACAGAACATTATGCAGTCGATTATTCTGTACAGAATGTATCGATTTTGATCCACGTCCTCATTATACTTCCTTACAGACACACAATAGCCTTCATTGAATCTCTCGGTGATGTTTGTTTTTCCCAACTGTGACAGGTTTAGCCAGTTGTCAAGTTGGCTTTTACAAGAATTGTGCTTCTTTGCCTTCTCAGACAGGTGCTTAATGTCCTTGACTCCTGTCTTTTTCCATGCTGCATCACCACCAAACAGCAGGCAAGGAAAACAGAACAACGACTTCTTGGAAACACTGCCACATAGCCACCAAAATTTCTCGTACCAGGATGTGCAGAACCTGCATGTATAGCCTTTCCCTCTGTCCTGTGCAGCTTGTTCTTTTTGCAGTTCTGGACGGTGAGGTCCCATGTCTTTGAACTGAAGTTTCTCTTCATAAGTCAGCATGGTGAATGGCTTCGTGATAAGAACATCCATGGTACTCATTTTCAAGTGTAGGCTCTGACAAAAAAGAGAAGAAAAATATTTGGCACTAGCAGCACTCTCACAAAGATATTAACGTTTCCCCCAACCTTGCCCTTTGTCCCTCAGCTTAAAGTGATGTCTTATGTGTAAACAACAAAACCAGAATTATTTAACATATGCAAAGTGATCCATTTTTCGTAATCCACTGTCCCATTCAAAATTAACCCAGACAGTAAAAAAACCAATTTATCAAATACCAATTTAGAAACAATTTTTAAAAATTTATATTTATCCTAAACTTGGTCTGTCTGGGAACAAGAAGAAACCACCAGAGAAAACCATTTAGGAGCTCCATTAACATACATAGTATTTGTACAATGTTAAAGTTTTCAAATGTATTGACGAATGTTTTCTCTGAGTGCTTGAAAGAAACATAACTGTCCCGCTCTTGATAGATGCACTCCATCTATATCATACAGGGATAGCTGATGTCTTGAGAACCTATGCCAGATTGTAGTAGCCCTCCTTTAATGACGCAGAAAAGCATCCATTAGTCTGTTCACATTTCTCATCGATTTCCTAAACCGACGAAGTGCACCAGAATCAGTCGGGCTTGGCCTTGCATTCCTATTGACTGCTCTTTCAATTAAATCAGACACCAAGATGTTGTTCCTTGGAAAGGAGTGGATGATATGGCACAGGTCACATGTCATGGCACTCGCCAACTCTAGACCAGTGAGGTTGCCCACATTATTTCCACCACAGTGGATCACGATTCCCGTTGGAGGTGGAACATCATGTCTCCTCTCAATCCTATACAACATTGGAACGATCTCATGCCATCTCATTCCTCCTCTTCCGAACCACCAGATGTCGTAATTCTGGTTGTCTGAGGAAATGCTAAGCCCCTCTTCGCAGACAAACTGCTCCAAATGGTGAATGTAGGAATCGCCAGTGATCCAGATAACTTCTGCCATACTTTGGATCAGGATGAAAACACAATGACAGTGCAATCCACAAGAGTATCACAGACAAGAGAGATAGACATAGGGGTCTGTCCTCCAACTCCAAGGTACTGCAGAGAAATGGTACAGAATTGCAGGTGTTACTGTACTAATTCAGTGTGCCCTTTGTTCCCCTACCCCTTTACAATGCAGTGCACAAGAAGAGACCTGTGGTGCAGAAAGGGGGAAGGAGAGAAGGAAGTGGTACTCCCTGGACACTCTCATATGCAGCAACATAAATATGTTCATACGTAAGTAACCTGAGGGCCACAGCAAACTCACGGCAGCATGCAGTGCCAAGAGGAGCAGAATGGCACATTGTTATTACACTGTGTATGATACACACACAGCACAAAAGCAGCAGCGTAGAGTTCCACTTCTACCACAGACCCCCAACCATGCTACACAGTTCTGTTGCAGTGTAAAAAGCAGCAGTATCTTCTGCAGATGGGCAGGCCATTAGACTAGCCATTAGTGAACTGAACCAACATGTGGCATGCCTTCTTGCAGAAAAGCCTGCCACAACATCCGACCAAACTGTAAAAGGCGGGGCCATTATAGAATGCAAGGAAAATACCAGCAAAGATTGTGATGGAAACCCTTCCTTCCAGCCAAACTCCTAGGTCCCTCCACCCAAAAGACAGAAAGCAGACATTTTAGGTTGAAAACAGTAGACAGGGACCATTTTAACCTAGATCCCTGACAGTCAAATGCCTGTCCAAGCAAACAGGCCTTTTTAAAATGGTTTACCCTGTTGCAGGCTGGCACTGCAAGCAAAACTGGCCTAGCGAGACCAGCATCCCTAGTAGCTACACCCTATCCCCGACAGCCAAATGCCTGTCCAAGAAAACAGGCTCTTTTTAAAAAGTCTGGCCAGTTTCAGGGCTACATTGCAAGCAAAACTAGTCCAGCGAGACCAGCATCCCTAGTAGCTACACCTTATCCCCGACAGCCAAACGCCTGTCCAAGCAAACAGGTCTTTTGAAAATGGTTTGCCCTGTTGCAGGCTGGCACTGCAAGCAAAACTGGCCCAGTGAGACCAGCATCCCTAGTAGCTACACCCTATCCCTGACAGCCAAATGCCTGTCCAAGCAAACAGGCTCTTTTTAAAAAGTCTGGCCATTTACAGGACTGCACTGCAAGCAAACCAGGCCCACACAGACCAGCATCCCCAATAACTATGCCTTATCCCTGACAGCCAAATGCCTGTCCAAGCAAACAGGCCCTTTTTAAAAAGTCTGGCCAGTTGCAGGACTGCATTGCAAGCAAGACTGGCCCAGCGAGACCAGCATCCCTAGCAGCTACACCCTATCCCTGACAGCCAAACAACTGTCCAAGCAAACAGGCCTTTTTAAAATGGTTTGCCCTGTTGCAGGCCAGCACTGCAAGCAAAACTGGTCCAGCAAGACCAGCATCCCTAGTAGCTACACCCTATCCCTGACAGCCAAACACTTGTCCAAGCAAACAGGCTCTTTTTTAAAAGTCTGGGCAGTTGGAGGGCTACATTGCAAGCAAAACTGGCCCAGCGAGACCAGCATCCCTTGTAGCTACACCTTATCCCCAGAAGCCAAATGCCTATCCAGGCAAATAGACCTTTTTAAAAACATCTGGCCAGTTGCAGGCCTGTATAGCAACCAAACATGCTGGACTGAATAAACCAAATTTAAACAATGCATTTCTGTTTCTCCACAAAACTGGCAAGCAAGATGCTTAAAAGCACACAGTCACAAGCAGAGAGGCAAGAAACTACTTTCCATCAGGGGGCAGTAGTGAAACAGCAAAGGAACAATTTTTAACAAGAGTAGCCATCAGCAGTGGACCCACAAATTTACAAAATGGCCTCTCTATTCATGCTTGGGAGGAGAAGGAAAGCAGCAGTGCATCATGAAAGCACAGAGTAAGCAAAACAAACCAGAAATCAGTTCTTAGGACATTGACCCAATAGTATTATGTGACGTCCTTAGCACTGCACATCACAAAAACAGCAGCATGGAGTTCCACTTGTCCCAAAACAGAAAACATGCTACACACAGTTCTGTTGCAATGTAAAGGTGTCTGAGCTGCTACAACAAATCTTCCTGCAAGAACTACTAATTAGTGAATCAACCTGTGGCATGACCTTCTCACAGATAAGCCTGCAACATCCTTGCCAGACTTCAAAGGGCAGGCCAGGGCCATTCTCAAATGCAGAGAATATTGCAGCAAAGATTGGAAACCTTTTCCATCAAAGCCCCTAGACAGGGTCTCCCACCCAACACAGAGAAAGCAGACAATTTAGGCTGGAAAACAGCAAAGAAACGGAACACCACTGACTTAAACAAACCATTTTGTGGGGGCTCTAGCTCCACAAAATGTCTACTGTCTTTTTTGCACATGCTTGGGCTTGGGAGAGGAGGGAAACCAGCAGTACATCCCTTGCAGCATGCGTTGCAACTAGCACAGATCATACCAAGCTAGAGGCCAAATATTCAGCTGCTCACCTCAGAACATCTACTTGATATTCTAGGTCAGTAGCTCAATATTTGGCTTTAACCAACCCTTAGACACAAGAAATGTCAATCTTAATTAGGAAAATGCAATAGTGGTTTCCAAGTGAGAAAGCAAAACCCAAGTTGTTCACACTAGTAGTGGTATCTCTGCAACAATAGCCTTTACTTTATTGAAGAGATACTACTACTAGTGTGAACATAGGATATTTTTAGCACTTGGAAACCACTATTGCATTACCTAATGGAAATGGCTGAAAAGCTACCTCTGCTACTACTAGTAACAGAAGTAGTTGTGTTTTTAAAGTCTATTCCAGAGTACACCACACAGCAACAAGTTCAACTTTACTCAATTAAAAATTAAGAATTAATGTCTTGAGGCAGCTGGCAGCACAATCATATTTATTTATTTATTTATTTATTATCCTGCACCCTCCTGCTCACAGAGCAACTTGGAGTGGCTTACAACACCCACAATCAACAATTACAATTCATAATTAAAACATACTCACAATTTAAAAATTAATTTAAAATATCCTAAAAATACTAAAAATATACGAAAAGGGCAGAACCAATCTGTATGTAATAACCATATGTGATGTGATATCCCATAATAATCACTATTTATTATAACCTCCCCCCTCCTGGCTCCTCCCCTCCTCCCAAGGCAAGACAAGTTCCCCGGGGCCCCCTAAAAACGCCAAGTCCAAGCCCCAGATGAGTCCTCAATGTACTCACCCAGAGCAGGCTGAGCTCGGCAGTGTAATCTCCCCACTGTTGGAGGACAGGATGCTTGATGATGGACCCTGGGTCTGACTCAGTATGGCACTACCCAACTTCCTTGATGGTGATTATTATTATTAATAAATATTATTAAGACAAGTGATCTCTGATGAATGAGAAAGATTCAGTCTGACCACCAGCTGGCCAACTGCAAACTCTCTCTCTCAAATTCTGAAAGAAAGGTAAAATGGTGCCTGTGCAAGTCACCTTTATAAATGCACTGCCCTCACCCTCACCATGTGAGAGACAAAGTCCATGCTGATGAGTAAGAGAGACACTGCTCTCTGCTGCTGATTGAGAAAAAAAAAACCCAACACAAATCACTCTCCCCTGCAGTTTCAGTTCTCCCAACCAGTAGCACACACACACAGACACACAGACACACATCACAACACAGTAGCATACACATCCATTGCTCCCCCTGCCCCTCCCCACAGGATGCTGAGGGCTCCTGCCCAATTTACGTTATAAATGCTTCCAACTCCCTCTCCATATACCTCAATGAAACAGTGCCCCAAGTGATCCTGGCAATGCGTTGTTGTTTTGCTAACACATGCAGTGGACGGCACTCCCAGCCGCCCAAAGTGCATTCCTCAAAGTTTTGACCCTTACATGTCTCCTTCAATGAGCTTCTGGCTCTCCAACTCCCCTCCCAGGCTACCCCACAAGTCCCAACCTGCAAGTGACCCCCCCCCGCAAGTGACCAAAGCAGTGCTTTTAAGTTTGCGCATGCTCAGAGCCTAGGAGCGAACTTGTGCATGCGAAGTTCTCCAGACTGGAGAACTGTGCATGCGCGCGCTCCAGTGAGATCCAAACAGGAAATTCAGAACACCGGAGAGGCTTGAAACAGACGCGCTGCCTCTGAACGCACATCTAGCCCTGGGGACAGGATTTTTGGTAGGGATGTGCAAACAGATCACGGGTCGGGTTCGGTCATTCAGTTCGGTCCGGTTCGGTCCAGTTGTTCGGTTCAGTTGTTTGGGTTCAGTCGCCGAGTTTGGATTCGGTCGTTCGGTTCGG
Organism: Sphenodon punctatus; assembly: GCA_003113815.1. Lineage (NCBI taxonomy): Eukaryota > Metazoa > Chordata > Lepidosauria > Sphenodontia > Sphenodontidae > Sphenodon > Sphenodon punctatus. Next base: position 157,452 of record QEPC01005395.1, on the reverse strand, counting down.
TGGAGTTTGGTTTGGTCATTCGGAAAAAGGTATCGTGAGATCCTGTGATTGTGCCAGAAACCAGAAATTTGAGTGCGTGTGGAGCTTGTGTGGGTGAGAGTGTGTGTGTTTTGGCTGGATGGCTGGGTGTTCAGTTTTATTTAATGTGTTTTGGCTGTATGGTGTGTTGGTTTGACTATTGGTTTTGGTTTGACTGGTTGGTGAGTGTTGGTGGGTGACCGTTGTCTGTCTGTTGTTTAAAAAAAATTGAAGTATTCTAATTACACATCTACTGTTCTAATTAAACACCGGGGGGCCAAGGTGGTGCTCCTGGAACCGGTGGTGGTGGAGGAGGAGGAAGAGGAGGAAGAGGAAGAGGTCACTGCCCCAGCCCCTGCACCTTCGGTGGTGGTGCTCCCAGAGCCGGTGGTGGAGGATCAAGTGGGCACTGGAGGTGCTGCCAGGTTTGTAAACTTTTCTTTTACTTTGAAGACAAGAAAGGTTCTATCCATTAGAGAAAGCTCACTGGCGTGCGGGTGGGTGCATGGGTGGTGGGCATCAGTCAGGCACAAACAGTAGGCATCAGTGGGTGGCATTGGATGTCTGCCACAGAGAGAGAGGGTACTGTAGTGTGGGGGGCTCTTCCAGCAGTCAGGCAAGAGCATGAGCAGCACCCTCACCCAAACAAGTGCCTGCCAGACATCCCTAGCAAGGGCCTCCACTCTCCAGTTGTCATCCCTACCTAGCACCCCCAAATTAGGGCAGGATTTGCACGTGCCAGCCAGGGTCTCTTCCTAGAAGCACCCCAAGGAGGGCAGGATTTGCACGTCCCAGCCAGGGTCTTTCTAGTTGCCATCCCTAGCACCCAAAGAGGGCAGGATTTGCATGTGCCAGCCAGGGTCTCTCCTTTGCTATCCCTAACACCCAAAGAAGGGCAGGATTTGCATGTGCCAGACAGGGTCTCTCCATTTGTCATCCCTAGCATCCCCTAGCACCCCAAGGAGGGAAGATTTGCATGTGATAGCAAGGCTGTTTCCAGTTTCTATCACTAATAGCTCCTGAAAGAGGGCAGGATTTGCACGTGCCAGCCAGGGTCACCATCTCCAGTTTCCATCCCTTCCCTACTAGCACCCCAAGGAGGGAGGACTAGAAGCATCATATAAATGCGTGATAATACTTAGGTGTTGTTTATGTGTTCCTGTTTCAGAGAGGGTGAAGATGAGGCATCCTCCAATGCCAGTGCCAGGTGCAGGAGGACAACACCAAGGTGGAGGTCGCCAGTCCCACCCCCAAAAGTGGGTGTGGGTGGACAAGGTCCAATGTCTGGAGGTGGCATCACAAGGACAATGGATTCGCCATCTGCAAGGTAAGGCATAGGGCTGGAAGAACAGGATATGCATTGCCCTATGACCTGTTAGGAACAGAAATCCCCTGCAGAGAGAGATTGGCATCCACTCACTTGTGGAGACAGAATGCAGGCAGGGCTTGACACAGACCATTGGTCTGGCACAGTATGGCACTTCTTATGTCCTTCCTATCTTGTATGTTCTTTAGGAATGCAGCAAAAGATTTAAAAGGGCCAGGGAGGGGACCACATCGGGCCTAATCTCCCCCATAGAGAAGCTGCATGGGAAGAAGGTGGCTCGGTTGCAGGACTCTGGCATAGCCATAGAACTGGAGCATCAGCGCCAGAAGAAGGGGGGGAAGGCAACCCAAAAGGGATGCCACCAAAGCCTTTCCCCCTCCTCCAGCTCTGATGTTGAGTCCCCTGGGCCCCGGGAGTCTGCAGTGGCAAGGACCTTTCGTGCCGAGGTGGAGAGGCCCAACAGGGACTTCATGGCCAGCCTGAAGCAGTGAGCAGCCACCATGGAGAACGAATTGCTAGAACGGTTCCAGGTGGTCTAGGTATGGGAACAGAAGGTGGAGGCATACTCGCAGTACGTCTCAAAGTACTTCTCCGCCAAGATGGCCGACCTGGAACTCTTCCGCCATTTGGTCTCCCAGTGGCAGGCGGCCTTGGCAGTGGTCGTTGACTATGCCGTCGAACATGGCTACCAAATACCGGCGGGTGTGATGCCCCCTGCCCCGAGCTCCCATGCACCCCTTCTGCCTTTCCCCCAAGTTCCGGGGAGCAGGCCCAAAGACTGATTACTAGTTGATAAGTTTCCTTTCTAGTTTAAAATGTTTGGTTTTTGTTTTATAATGTGGTTGTTGTTGTTGTTTTGTTATTAAAAGTTGTATTTGTTGTTATTGTTATGAGCTTTGTTTGTTCTGACCAATCTTTTATCCCTCTGTGCTGAAGTTCTGGATGACAGGTGACAGAATCTCATACAGCTTGTCGATCCCTAACAGCAGCACCTGGCACCACATGTGGTGTAGTTAAGGTATTAACCCAAAGATGTGCCAGGCAGCAGCAGGGTCTCAACTTGCAGACAGCCCCCCAGAAGGGGCAGAGCTTGTGTCTGTGTGGGTGTGCCAGAGAGAAAGAGAGACAGGCTCTTTTGGCAGTGGGCATCCACGGGTGGGTGCAGAGGAGTAGGCTGTTGACGGGGCTGTGTTCAAGTTGGCCGCTGGCCAGTCAGGCACGAGCAGCGGCAGCACCCAGAATGGAATGACAGCCCCCTGTGACTGGAATGATGGTCCCAGAATCTCATTAATGGTTCCTGGGTCGGTTGTCAGTCAGGCATGACTGCTTCAGGTACAGTGGAATGACAGCCTAAAGCCTATGGGAGTTGAATGGTGTCCCTAGAATTAGTGCATGGTTGGGCACACTTCATTCAATTGTGCGATAGGTAGGTATAGGAATGCACACGGGCAGGCAGATAATATGTTCCATGTTTTGTTATATTCCATCTCATTTTGGTAGGTTTGCTGCTGCTGAATGTGGGCATCAGGCACAGATGGGAGTTCTTCCTGATTCTGGCAGGAGTCAGCTTGAGCTCCAACCCATCTCTCTCATTGTAGTGGGGAGCTTCTCTCTATCTGCCTCTCTCTCTGTCCAGATAGTGCAGGTGACAGCATGGGTGGGATCGTGTCTGTCTCTCCTTCTAGCAGTGGGGAGACTCTCTCTCTCTCTCTCTCTCTCTCTCTCTCTCTCTCTCTCTCTCCTGGCAGCAACCTGGATGGGCAGACAGATGCCTTGGCATGAGAGGCAGGAAGGCGGGCTGAGGCAGGCTTTGAGCTTGGCAGCAACCAGGGGTACAGAACCCTTGGCACAGACAGCATATTGGCCTGGGGGTCATTGGTAGAAGCAGACAGTGGGTTGCCGGGGTACAGAACCCTTGGCACAGACATCATATCGGCCTGGAGGCCATTGGCAGCAGCAGACAGTGGGTTGCTGGGGTACAGAACCCTTGGCAAAGACAGCATATAGGCCTGGGGGCCATTGGCAGCAGCAGACAGTGGGTTGCTGGGGTACAGAACCCTTGGCACAGACAGCATATAGGCCTGGGGGCCATTGGCAGCAGCCAGTGGGTTGTCAGGGTACAGAACCCTTGGCACAGACAGCATATAGGCCTGGGGGTCATCAGCACTAGCAGCAGAAGACATTGGTTGCCAGGAAAGGAAGGCAGGATTCGTGGCATGAGTGGCAGTCAGGCAGACTGAGGCAGGGTTCGAGCTTTGCAATCTGGGTGGGCGGGCAGGCAGGCAGGCAGTGTGGTATGAGAGGCAGTAGGGCAGGCAGGCTTGGGCAGCCTTTGAGCTAGGCAACCTAGGTGGGCAGACAGGCACCTTGGCTTTGGAGGCAGGAAGGTGGACTGAGGCATGCTTTGAGCTTGGAGGCAAGCTGGGCGGGCAGACAGGTAGCGTGGCATGAGAGGCAGTTGGGTTGGCAGGCTGGGACATTGGCAGCAGGGTACTCAGATAGGCTAGAAAAGACTGTGCAGTGCAAGAGATCAAGAGCAACTCAGTGTCACATAGGCAGGCTGAGATCGTGTAGCCATAGGCTGGCTGGCAGACTTACAGTTTGTTTCCCAATGCCACCCTGTGTCATGAGGTCAGTCAGATAAGGCGGCTGAGGGCATCTAGTGTGAGAGAGAGAAAGAGAGGGGGAGCAGGGGGTGCCAGGCATTGGGAGGGAGGGATAGCTCCTCAGCAGAAAAGCAGCAGTAGTCCTAGCCCAGATTGAGGAGGAGGAGCCCCATCCCAAGACTGCCCCTGGCATGGGATGGCATGTGCCACTGCACCATCAATCCTTGTCCAGGGGAAGCTCGGGGTATCCCAGCAGTGGAAGATTCACCTTAATGAACAGCAACTGCTCGAGCAAATTGGCCCCCAGTCTCAGGCAGTATGAGGAGCAAATGTCCACCGCCATAGAGAACACCCGCTCGGTGAGGACACTGGTTGGTGAGCAGGACAAGATACCCTTGGCCACTTTTGACAGGGTCAGCCACAAGTTGGCCTTGCTGGCCCAGTAGGCCAAAGGATCACTGCTGGGATCAGTGCATGGCTCCTCCTTCAGGTAGGTCTCCATGGCTGCTGAAGCACCGTCGTACCCCCTCTTGTAGCTCTGCCTGGGCACCACCTCCACCACTGCCCTCAGCCACGTTGCTTGCCCTATTGTACACAGCGCCATGCTCCCCAGAGTGGCCTGCACGTAGGTCAAGCTGCTTCTGCTGCTGTTGGCAACAGGGGTGCTGCTGCTGCTCACGCTGCTGCTGCTACCGTTATGACTGGGGACCGGGATAGACCCACCTGGCTGAGAGGGGTGGCTTATCCCACTCCCACCATCACCAGTGGTGTCCTGCTGCATAGCCTGCTCTGCCTGCTGGACCCTCTCCACCAGCACATCCTTCTGGAGGGCATAGAGTGCTGTCTGGCATGCCATGCTGCCAGCATTGTTTCCAGGACATATTGCTCCTGCTGCAGGAGTGCATCAAAATGCACCTACAGCCCTGACTTCAGCTTCCAAACCAGGTCAAGTGCCTCACTGGCCAGTTTCCTGCCTGCAGGGTCACAATCCCACTCCACGAGAATCTTGTCCAACCTCCTCTGGAGACTCCAGACCAGAGGGGTCATCTGACTGAGGGTGGCGGTGGAGCTGCTCACGGTCTCCGTCATGGCCAGAAACAGTCTCAGGATGAAGACCTTTTGAGCCAGGAGCTCCCATTCCACCCCATTAAACCTTTCCAGTGCCCCGCATCCTGTTTCCAGTTGAACCTGACGCAAGGCAGCTTTCTGCTCAAAAAGCCACTTGAGCATCAGGAAGGTGGAAATCCACTGTGTGGCCACATCCTAGACCAGCTGGTGCCCTGGGGAGCCTTGCTTGTCCTGCTTCTCCCGGAGAAGCTCACTGCCCTTGACGCTCCAGTTGAAGAATCCTGCCAGCTTCCTCTCCTGGTCAATTAGGGAGCTAAGTGTGTCTTCCACAATCCCCTTATCCCCCAAGCCCAGAGCATCCCTGACCACCAGGTGAATGGTGTGTGCAGTTCAAGGGATGCTGGTGAAGTCCCCGTCATGGACTGCCTTTAGTACATTTGCGGCGTTGTCCATCACCACACACCCCTTGGTGAAGGACATGCCTGGCCTAACCCACTCCCTCACCATGGTGGCCAGGGCTGCCTCAATGTTCCTGGCAGTGTGGGGGCTGTCCATGACTTGTGCCTGAAGCAGGGACCACCTATACCCTGCTTCAGGACCCCTCCTACCTCTCCAAAAATCTTCCTCTGGGTCCTGCCACGAGTGCTCTATTACCGCTAGGTTCACATTCTGGGCATTCCTGCTGGACCACATGTCTGTGGTTAAGTGGACCATGGCCCCCCCACCCCTTCCAGCTGCTCCTGCACCTGCTCCTTCAAAGCCCTGTAAAGGTCTGGCATTGCAGTCTGACTGAGGGTGGTGCGGGATGGCAGCTTAAACTGGGGGCCAGGAAACCAATCAGCCATTGAAAGCCCTTGTCTTCTACAATTGAGAAGGGCTGCCCATCGAGCACAATCATTTCAGCCAACAGGCTCTTGGCTTTCTCTTGAAAGCCACGTCGTCCTGCTGCCAATGGCCTTGGCAGCTTCCTCCACCCCAGCTCCTCCATAATGGACTGACGCTGCTGGCGAGGCTCCTGATGCTGTTATTCCCCCATGCTGCTGCTTGTAGAGGCATCAGTTGGTGCAGGAAGCTTGCCCGCTGAAGGAGCCAGGCGACTGGTCGCTGCAGTCAGGAACCTGCTGGCATCCACTTCCCCTGCCTTCCCGCTTAGCACCAGAGCACTCTGGCATGACTTCAGGTGCCTCGCCATTGAAGTTGTCTCAAGGTTGGTGAGCACCTGCCCATGCGTCATCAGTTTTTTGCACAAAGCGCACAGCAACTCTCTGGGATCATCTGCCTGCACCAGCGTAAAATGTTCCCAGACAGGTGATTCCCCCCCCCCC
>QEPC01005395.1:131626-150116 GCA_003113815.1 Sphenodon punctatus | reverse complement strand
ACAGGGGGAAACACAAAGAACACAGGGAGGGGTACAAAACTGAAATGAAAATCAATCTAATAATAATCCTACTCTAAATAAATCCAAAACTTAAAACAGGGGAAGGGAATAATCAGGGATGGATTAAGAGGGAGAGGGAAATGATTCAATGGAGGGGGGAGGGAGGGAGGAAGATTGAACACAGAGAACACAAAGAGGGGTAAAAACAAAAAATAACAACAAAATCTATCTAATATAATCTAAATAAATGATAATATGGAGGTAAATGGTTTGGATGGGTAAAATAGGAGGAGGATGGCAATGGATTGGGGAGCTGGGAACTGCGGGAAGAGGGAGCTTCTGAAACGCCTGCTGTCAGGAACAGTGACTAGCACAGAAGGTGTTGGGAAGGGGGGAGGATAATAAGTTTTGTTACTTGCTGCGTCCGCCTCACCACAAGTCCCATTGGCTCCATGCAGCCTAGCTCGTGGCCAATCGCAGACTGAGAAGCCAGTGGTCTGAGGAGAAAAGCGATGGTGATTGGGAAGGCTGGCTGCTACTCCAGGCCTCTCCATCCCTGGTGCCTGGAAGTCTGCTCCTCAGCTGACTCCCCCTTCCTGTCACATTTTGCCTTGCAGTGACATGTTTTTGCCACCCGAACTCATCCGAACTCGATCCAAACCGACCAAACTGTTAGATCATTTCGGAGTTCGGAATAAAGTTTGGTTCAGTTGGTTCGGGTTCGGGTTCGGTCATCCGAACATACCGAGTTTGGGATGAACTCTGAAATTCTGAAACACGTTCGCATATCCCTAGTGGATAGCCTTAATACAGTGTATTTCATCATATTGTATCATTTCGTACCGCATGACATGGCACTGTTCCCAGTGTACATTAGAATATCATTCCTCCTTTTTGTCTTAATGTTTTTCTTATGTACGTCTATTTGTATTGTATTTGTATTATTCTTTGACTATGGTGGAAACTAATGCCATAATAAATTACTACTACTACTACTGTCAGCAAACTGCTAGCTCGCATGTGCATATACTGAAACTTAAAACAGTAACAAATGCTCCCCTTCTCCAACAAACACAATGAAACATAACAAATCACTGTTCGGAATGTGCACACAACATGTATATGAAATTACAGACTGAAAACCCAGATACAACCCAAAATATCAAGATGCAAAAAATGTTACTATGCGATCTTTTCAACATCTAGGAAGAGAAATCAAAGCATGATAACTCGCAAAGTACTTTATGGACTAACACAAAATTAAGCACAAACCACGTAACCCCCAAATATTACACACCCTAGAAAAACCAAATACCACAAGCTCTATTTTTTGAAGCTTGACCACTTAGAATGAAACTGGGGTCGTAGAATAACATACAGCTGCTCCCGCGGCTATATAATGTTACTTGAAATTATTATTTTACTCCTATTTTAATGTATATTAAGAAAGAAAATCCTTCGGGGGGTTTCTTCAGAACTTGGGGTTCAGCATAATTGTACTCCCAATTTCCCCACTTGTTAGGCCTGCCTGTTAGAACTGTAGAATTAACACAGGTCTCAGTGGCAGAGTGAACCGTCATCTATAATGGAATGTAATTTTCCAACAGGCTTCCTTATTCTGGCACCCATTCTTTCCTCATTGTTTGCCTGAAATAGTTTACTTCAGCTTAACATTCCTTTTGCACATGCCCTTAGTAGCTTACATTTTAAAGTGACCAAAAGTTTTATATGGTAACTAGAAATCACCTCAAAAGCAGTCTGTATTCACACATGACTTGTGTAGTGATTTATTTTTCACATTAGCATTTACTTACACACAAGTAACATTAATCCTTGTTCTGGCATCAGGCTCTGAGGAAACATTCCCTTCTCCCCACCTCCATTAATACCAATTTAGAAATAAAACATATTTTTAATTTTTAGAAAGAAAAAAAAACCATTTGGAGAAAAAAAAATGAAACTTAATAAAAACAAAAGAACTGTTGTGGGCAGGGGGTGAGAGATGGGGGAAGGAAAAGAAAGCGAAAAAGTATGAAGAAACACTTGAAATATACATGCCATGTTTGTTCATTTCTAAGAGTATACTGCCACCCGGCAACTGTGAAGTGAAATGCACTATAACAAAAAGTGAGTTTGTCCCTTTTAGTGATAATTTCCGATTCCCTCATTCACAAATCCCATTTACACAAAGGAATCTTAAGCATGTTCTGAGAAAAAGAGGTAGCCAACATAAGATTCACTGGCCTTCCAACGCTTTCCCTTGTTCCTTTGCTCTTATACGGCAGCTAGACCCAGGGTGGAGAACCTTTCTCCTTCTGTGGGTCACTTTGAAAATTAGTACAAGTTCTGTCAGTTAAGCAGGCATTGGGGCAGGGCTGGCCTTATGATAGGGCGATCCAGGGTGGCCTCCCTGGGCCCCAGGTTTTTTGGGGGCACCACAGTGGTCCCAGTTTTTTCCAGGGCAGGATGTGGGGACACCACTACCTTCCAGGTGGGTCCCAAACATGACCACCTGTAGGGCCTCATGGAAGGTACACCATGACCCCTGCATTTTATCTTTGTCCTGGGCCCCACAAATTGTAAGGCTAGTCCTGCATTGGGGGTGGGGTGCTTAAAGAATTGGGGAAGGAAAGGGATGCTTCAGATCACATATCTATCTATGCAATAGAGCCATTCCCAATAACCGAGTGTATGCCCTCAAATTTACTGCTCCCTTCTCCTTGTGTGCACTCCTCAGTGCTTGAGAGTAGAGGCTGATTTCATGGGTCACTTCCTGAAACTGGAAAGAGGAAAAATAAAACAAAAACAAAAAACATTCCCAGGCTAGACTTGGCCCATGAGCCACAGGTTCCCCATCCCTGACTAGAGAACAAGACCATACTCAGTACTGAAGAAAGTCCTGGCCTTGGCCAAATATTCCTGAAATGAATACAGTCAATTCGTTTTAATGCAATAGTGAACAATCCACAGCCTACAGTCCCCAGCGATCAACCTGTGGTCCGTGTCAATCAGTGGCTGGAGTAGCCTGAAGGAGGGAGGAGGTTTGGAACTGCAGCTTGAGCTAGGCAATGTAGGTAGAAGCCTGGTTCATTTTACTGCCATCTTAAATACAATGGGTGTTTTTAGATGGACACAAAGGCTGCCTGCCCCTGGAGATGGGCTGGCAGTGCAACCCCTCATCTGCCTGCTTCCATTTCCAACTGGGTCTGCTTTAGATGGACACAGTGGTTTCCCTGGGCCACAGTACTCCTGCACAGTGCCCCCCACCCCAACCATAGAGTTGCAGCAACTTAGCCAATGCTCTAGAGTGGCAGCCACAACTCCATGGTGCACTGCTGACTGGGGCAATAGCCAGTGGGTGTGGAGCTGCAGTATGGGTCTGCTCAACAGACTGACAGCAGCTCCACTTTTGGCCAGTGCCTCAGGTTTGCCCGGCCTGTTCTGCATGGATTGCTTCGGGGGGTCTGAAGCGCCAGCGGTGGGGCTTCTCTAGAGCAGGCAAAGCCTGCTCCACCATTTTCACATCTGGCAGGCACCCTTCTACATGGACCAGTCAACCTGGGGGTGAAGCAGGCTGGCATGGGCAGAACTGGAGCTGGCATCAGTCTAAAAGCACCCAGTGTCCTAGGGCTACCTGTGCAAGTGTGTTTCCTCACTGATCAGCTCTTCAGTGAGCAACCATGAATGCTCCCCAAAGCCTGCAGGCTGGGCAGAGGTGAAATCACTGTTCCTTTCTCACTGATCTTCTGTAGAACAGGAAACCTCAAGCATCCACCCATGCTCCTTTCCTCCCACTGCAGGGGCTGCAGGATAAGGAGAGTGAGATTGCCTAGGGCAGAAAAATGAGTAAAGCTGGCCTTGTTACTAAGCTCATACCAATCAGCAATGATAAGAGGAAACTTTCCTAGGAGAATTTTTGCTTCTGACCATGATAAAGAGGATCTGGGGGTCTTTGGGGGTATTTGAAAGCAGAGCTGTGGTCTTCTCATCAGCTCATCTACTTAGGTTTTTGACTTGTTGAATGTTTGGCAATTTAAAAAATTAAAATCCTTTATGGTAGGGCTGAAATTAGAACGCCACACGTTCTTGAAGAACATGAAAGATTCTCGCAACCCCCGGCAAGATCTCACAGGATCTCACCAAAATTTTCAAGAATCTCATGACATTCTTGAAAATCTTAGAATCCTGCACATGCGCAGCTCACCAGCAGCCATTTTGCGCATGCACAGAACATTTTTTGAGGTTTCTTGAGGACCTTGCAAGATTCTTGAGCCCACCAAATGCTCTGCACGTGTGAAAAATGGCTGCCACAACCATTGTGTGTATGCATGGTGGCCATTCTCAAGAACCTCGTGAGAATGCCAGCAAGAATGCCAATTCTCGTGAGATTCTCAAGACAGAAAATTTCACTGAGATTTTGCAACAGGCAAAATTTCATTTCAACCCTAAATTTTATCTTTTTGAACCATCTCTAGTTGCATAACTTCCCAATAGTGTGATATGTGTAGGCCTGTGGTGGAAATTCTCTGACCCATGGGCCAAATGTTGCCCATAGTTGTATTTTATTTGGACCTTTTCCAGTTCCTGTGTCTGGCCTGTGTATCCAGTCCCTACTCTTGGTTCGAAAGTTCGTTTCAGCCGACCGAACTATTCAAGTTCAGTCAAATTCTGAACATCCGAACCAAGTTTGTACATTCAAAACCAGTTTTTTGGGCCTTCCGAACTGGTTCGGATTTGACCAAACAGTTCGGTCGAATTCGAGTTCGGTTTGAAAGTTCGGTTCGGTCGACTGAACTATTTGAGTTCCGAACTGCGTTAGCGCATCCCTAGATTAGATGACCATCCAGGTACCTTCCACCTCAGGCATTCTATGATTCTATGGGTGTAAACAGAAGTGATGGTGGATAACCGCCGTCACAACGCCACCTGAGTCCGGTCAGCCAACAAATGTGCTGACATCCAGGCCGCTGTGGAGGATGGGGATCCACTTGAATGTGTGGCCACCCAGCCCTACCCCTGCACTGCACACAGTGCCCCAGCCCTCTCCATGACAGGCAGCCATGGTGCCCAATGACAGCTGGCCATGGCAGATTTGATCCAGGCCAGGTCTCGGAGGGTCATAACGAGTATTATAGCCTGCTGTGGCCGAATTTAGTCCGATCAGATGGACAGTAGCCTGGTGGCTTGCAGGTCTCAGCAGGCCAAAGCAGGCCACCATGATGTTTGTTAACACTATAATTATCAGTATAAGGAAGGAAAAAACCTTTTGCAAGTGAATGTGTTTGTGCTCCAATTAATAGCAATACACATAAATGCATTTTGTTAAAAGGAATCCTGGATCAGCTACCAGCTTTATGTATGGAATTAAAATGTGTCATATTTGTCTGTAGTATTGTCTAGGGGTGTGCATGTCATTTTTGCTATTACAATAATGATAACAAAAATTGTCATTTTTATTATTGTTATTGCAATAACAAAAATGTCAAAAAATTAAAATGAAAATAGAAAGAAAATGACACTTTGTTTTTGAAATAAAGGGAAAAAACCAGAAAAACCTTATTTCCATCTATACCTTTTTTTATTTATATTCAATTTTGATGAAACATGGGGAGGTAGTGCCCCCAACAGAGGGCACTATGTTTACTAAGTTTCAAAAATATTAGATAAAGGGAACCTAATTAAGAAGCGATTGAATGTTGTGATTTTAAGACAATCTCCATGCACATTCATTGTTACACCTTCTTTATCATCCATACAACTTGCATGAAACCTGTGAATATTATGTCCCTCCAGAAGCTTAACGCTCCTGCCATTTTTCAGAAATATTGGATAAAGGGTCCTGATGGTATAAGACATTAACTGTAAAATACATTTCCAGATGTAACATGTTTATATTCCATCGTGTTTACAGGACATTTGGCAGGAATTATCATATACCTTCTCTGTCAACTCTGCCAAACTACAGGACAATTTGATAAAGGGACCCAATTTTATAAGCAATTGAAGTTATCCCCTTGAAGACCATTATTCAGATAAATAGCAGCACATGCAGTGCCAGTCAGAGGCAGGCACCTGGCATGGCAGGGAGAGGGAGGCTGTAGGAGGGAGGATGTGGAGTAACCCAAAAGACTCACAGACACATTCACTGGCCAATTACTGCATGCTTCCAGCTTTACAGGACCAATCGGTAGTGGCTCTGAGATGGGCACAGGGGGCAGCCCTGGGGGCGGGGGCATAGAAGGGACATAAATGGGACTTTGGGGATAGCATCCCAGCAATAAGGAGACATAGTTTACACATCCAGGCTGGCCAATTATCATCACAGTCACATCCTGCAGCACTGTGACAGAGGACATAAGAGAATCTTTATTGACTCTTTCCTAAACAGATGCTTCTGACTTCCCAGTAACAAGTAGGGGAGATATGTTGTGATGGTCACAGCACAGAATGAGTATATTTGATTGGTATTTCTGCTGGCCAATTGGCATCACAAACCAATCATATACCACAGTGACACGTAAGAGAATCCTTGGCATAGGCTTCTTCTCTGTATATGCTGTGCAATGCATATAAAATTGGGACCGTTTATCACATCTTTCTGATATTTGGCAGAGATGATAGTGAAAGTGTGATATACAGCCCTGCCAAATGTCATATCCACTGGTTGGACTACAAAGATGTTACAGTCAGACATACATTTATAAATTAATTACTTATACCAGCAGGACCCTTAATCAAATACTTCTGAAAGTTGTCAGAGATAGAGGGGTGTAAACATGCCAAGTTTCATCTTCATTAAATGTGAGGCAAAGACATCACAGCTAAGAATGTGTATGAAGATTTTTGTAAAATAATATAATTCAACTGCTTATAAAATTAGATTTCTTTATCCAATCTTTCTGTAATTTGGTACACTTAGTACTGTCCATTTGAGGTAAGCTCTCTACAACATTCAGCTAAATATAATGAAAAACAAAAACATTACAGCCTAAAATGTGTTATCCATTGAAACCAATGGAAAATGAAAACGAAAGCAAAAATGAAAATGACAATATGATATTGATGAAAATAAAACTGATATATTTAAATAAGAAAAATGAAAAAAATGAAAACGAAAACGAAAACATCAAGGGCCCTTGGTGCACATCTGTAGTATTGTCCAACTTTATGGTGCCTACTACCAAATTTCAAAGGAAAATGTGGTTTGGAGCATAGATCCTGAGTGTTGAAGGTGAAATCCTGTCTCCACTGAAGTCAATGGGAAATTTTCCACTGAGTTCAGTGCAGCCGTGAATCTATCCTGAAAGGGCAGACACTTAAATGCCACAACTTTTGCATAATTGCCAATATCAGTCTGGGCCAGGAGAGAGGATCTGCCAACAGTACAATATAACAAAATGTTTTACCTTGACATTTTCACTCCCACATATTAAAGGGCAAAACACCTAAACTAAATTCTCTCAAACTATGTAGCACTTTCTGGTAGTTTAAAGAATGAAATGTTTGAAGTTGAAATCAGTGTGGAATTGGCACTTTGGAGGAAAAGGTAGTTCAGGAAATGGTCTTCAGTATTAAATAGGTGGAGTATTGCTTCCAGGGAGAGAAGAACTTTGGCGGTTAACTGATGTTTTATGAGTTGAGATACATAGTTACTCCTGGATACTATAGGGCAAGATGTACTAAGAGGGATTGTAGTTAAGGTTATAGACCAGGACTTCTGAGACTCGGATTATTTGATTCTTACATTACCACGGTCATTATGTGTGTGCTTGGAAAAACCATTCACTTTCTCTGCCTGTCCTACAATCCTTCATCTCTCAAACAGGAATAACAAGATAGGTATGTTAGGAGGAAAAACACGTTAAAATTGTGAGGTGCATTTTGGTGATGATCATAAAAGGCTAGGCAGTTCTGGCACATAGAGTTAATCAGCACATGAACTTTGGTTGAGAGGGTTGGGGAAGTCCAGGTGACTCACTTATAACTACTATCACAGAAAAGAAAAAAAAAAGAATGACTGTGGGTATTTTCAGACGTTACGGGGCCCTTTGGCCCCGTACCGTAACGAACGTCTTCGTTCCCCGCCGGGGTCACCCCGGCACGGCCCAACAGACGTGCCGGGGGGATCCCGGCGGGGAAAGTGGGAGGAGCCGGGGCCGCGCGGCGCAACGTGCGGCCGCACGGCCCCGCCCCCTCCACGCACCCCGCCGCCCGCCCTCCGAGGAGACGGGCGGGCAGCGGGGCCAATGCGGCCGCCGCGTCTGGCCGATCGTGCCACGGCCCGGGATCCAGCAGGGGATCCCGGCCCGTGGCACGCGAACAGACGTTACTTTTTGATCGCCACGGCCCACGGTCCATTTGACCACGCTTCCCGGGACCTTCCCCCGGCTAGCCCGGGAAGCGTGGTTCAAATTGACCCCGTCTGCAGATTCAGCGTGGCCAACATTTGGCGCACGCTGTGCAGACGTGCAGGGGCCTTTCGCCCCGCTGCGGGGTTCACCGTGGTTCAGTGTGGTTCAGCGTGATCTCGTCACGTCTGAAAACACCCTGTATTATGCATTTTTGATCCTTTTCAAAGCAAGTTGTGGATGGGTTAAGCCAACTTGTTCTATCTTATTTCCCTTTAAGCCGGGGAAATGGTTATGAAAAGTTTATGAGCTTTGAGTTGGATAATCATTCTCATTGTTTCACTCCTACTGCATGACATGTAAAATAAATTAAACTAAATGAGCCTTTATGGGAGTTCTTTGTAACAATGTTTTTGTTTGGAATTTTCCCATAAGCTTTTCAGAGCTCTTTAAATTATAAAAAAATCTCCAAATGATCTTCCACTATGCTTCATGTTTCCATAAACATAAAGATGAAAAGGAAACTTAGTTCTCTTATAAATGCCCTCTGGGACTAATTACACTGATTTGACTAGACTAGCAGTTAGATCTGAATTATAGTCATGAATAAGTTAGATCTTAATTAAAGTCATGTATGAGGTGCAAAAGGCAATGTTATACATGCAAAGAAGCTGCTTTGTAATAAGTAGAAATTAGTATTAATAATATTTTGTATATGAGATTTGGTTTCCAAATTATTCTGTGTATTGCAGTATCTGCTCATTCTGCTGCCGTTAGAGTATCTGAATCCCATGTCATCATTATGTGATGCTAGGTATATTGCAAAAGTGAAAAACAAAACAAATACGTTTCCAGCACATCGGTATATAAGGAACGTGTCCAAGGTTCAGGTTATTCAAGCCGTTTGACCATGTCCCTTGTTTATTTGGTAACACTGAGAACCTTTCTATTGTTTTCTTCACAATTCTATATGCACTCCCCAAAGGGAAGTCTGTTTCCACCCACAGTTATTTCCCCACTTTCCTTCCTATCTATTTATGAAATACCTCTGAGTATACATGATACATGGGCACTGCATAGAAATGGTCAATGCATAGAAATCTTCTGTGTCTGCGTAGGCAGTCATCAACTCCCAAGTTTTTGTGCTTGTGGCTATGAATCTAACAGCATGTAAGACACTGGTGGGGAAGCTCTGGCCTGTGGATGAACTCTGGCCCAAAGCTAGTTTTGATTTGGTCCCTTTCCAGTTCTTGGATCTGGCACATGGGTCTAGTCTCTACCTTCAAGCACTGAAAGAACGAACCTTGGGGAAGGCATGAAAATGAGGCCATCTACTCAAGGATAGGAGAGGGCTAGATCTACGATAGGGCCCCCCTCCTCTTCCTTCTGCCATCTCTCCTTAAGCAGCTCTGCACCCAACTCCTATCCAGCCCATAGAACATGTTCTAATTTTCCAAGTGACCTGCAGGAGGCAAAGTTTCCCCAACCCCTGATGTAAAGCAATGGCAAAGGGCATTCCAGGTTTCAGTCCAAAAGAGGAGTGTTTTGCAAGGAATGAAAAAAATGGACTCAGAAGTGATAAATAGTGTTTGAATGACTTCAGTGAAAAGCCCCTGTACAATACCCTAATGCATTTCTGATGTTTTTATTTGTGGCAACATAAACGTTTTTGCAATTAAACTTTAAACAGTCATAATTACACATCAAACCTGTTTAGCATTTACACACATAAATGGGGACATAAAATGTGTGAAGTGACAAAACTTACTGGAGCCTGCACTATGATGAGCATTAGATCCCATGCCACATTCTTTCTGAGCAGGAGTCGTGGTGACCAAAAGAGTGGCCAAGGCTGGCCACTTACCTGGAACATGAACAGCCAATAATAATCTCCAAAAACGGTCAACACTGTTGTTTCTGTTGCTGCTTTAATATTTTCTGTCAAACTGTAACTACACATTGGACCGTATCTGTGCCTTGCACATGCACTGTGCACCTAATGGATAGGACTCATTGAGTGTTACAGCCATAGATGAGGAGGTAATGGTGAAACAAGCTGTTTTATTAACATGTTTTTCTCAAAATGAACCATGCAGAGAATCTAGTCCCAAACTCTGCTCCATGTATGACCACATTTCCCTGAATGGTAGTACCTAGCCCCTGCCCTGTGGGAGCTGCCTATCTGTCAATTACACCTTCCTGGGGTTCTTCAGGCAGTTGTGGGAGTCAGCCTATTTGGGCCCTAGAGCAGAGACTAGTTTGGCTACTGGCGCTTTAAAAGGTCAACTCTGTGACTGAGAGCGAGGCTAGCCCATTAAAAGCCTCGGTCCAGCACAGAAGGAGGATGGGGGCTCTAATGTAGAGGAGCTAGGGAAGCTCTGTCTCTCTCGGGATGTGTGAATGTGATTCAGATGTTCGGAGTTCGGACCAAACATAGCATGTTCGGTGGACTGAACTGAACGTCTGAACTGAAAGTTCGAACTTCCAAACAGTTAGGAAAAGTTTGGTTGAGTTTAGGCGGGGAAAACGTGGTAAACAAGCCCAGGGAGGAGGGAGGACAGCTCAGGAGCAGACTTCCTGGCGCCAGGGGTGGAGAGGCTTGGAATAGCAGCCTGCCTGACAAATCCCAAGCCCTCTTTTCCTCACACCACTGGCTTGGCAGGCTGCAATTGGCCACAGGCTAGCCTGCACAGAGCCAATGGGGCTTGTGGAAAGGCAGACGCAGCAAAAAATCAAATGTCATTGCCCTCCCCCCTTCCAAATTGTTCTCAGCTAGCCACTGATCATTTCAACAGTGTTTTACAGAAGTGTCCCTCTCTCCCAATTCCTCCCAAAGTCACAATCCATTGCCATCCTCCTCCTATTCACCCATTCCCACATATTTATTTACCTAGCTTCATTTATTTACCTTAGATTAGAGAGATTTAGGAGTTATTTTTAGTTTTTACCCCTCCATGTGTTCCCTGTGTTCAATCTTCCTCCCTCCCCCGAATCTTTCCCCATATATTCCATCCCTGGTTCCCGTCCCGTTATTTAGAGTAGAATCACATTGATTTAGGTTTCATTTCAGTTTTGTACCCTTCCCTGTCTTGTTTGTGTTCCCCCCCATAGATAGATAGATAGATAGATAGATAGATAGATGATGTAGGAGTTAACTTAGTGATAGAGATGGAGATAGGGTTTAGTAATTTAGTTTTAATATTCAGTGTGTTTGTAGGACTAGGCCTTTGTAGTTATTAGATAATCCATTTAGTTCCACAGCATTTGGAATAGTTAATAGCAAGTTAGACTTAGTTTAGATACATATAATATTAGATTAAAATTTTGAATTAAAAAATAAAATATAAAATCTTTGTGTGCTGCATTATTTTTGTGGGACAAATGAAGAAGGGAAAGAGGGGCCAGTCTGCTGCCCGCAGGGGAGGCAATGGGGCACTTGCCAGAGGTGGAAGGGGCCGTGCCAGTGGAGTGGCAACATGCAACAGCAGCAGACAGAGCCCATCACCACGCCCCAAGCTTCACAGGCCTGATTTTGGGCCACAGGCTTCTGAGGCTCCCAGCACTAGTGGCACTAGGGGGGTGGTTAGGCGTCACCTCCTGGCAGCATCCTCCACTGCCACATGGGCACTGCAACACCTGCATTGCAGGAGGCTGATGCTGTCTCATCTTCAGGTGCAGGCGTAGTTTCTTCAGGGGCCGAAGTTCCTCAAGGGCCACCATTGTCCCCCATTTTAGAGGCAATCCCCCCCCAGCAGTCCAGGGCTGGTGGATCCCACCCTGGCTGCTAGATGCAGGGCCCGATCTCCAGGCAATGGCAGCAGGGAGCGGAGCAGCAGCAGCAGCAGCAGCAGCAGCTATAGGGGACAGAGGGAGAGTGCTGCTCATAGTGGCAGCAGCAGCATGGTGGGCAGTCCATCTGGCTCAGGGGCTGAGTACTCCCCTTTGCGGGGGGACATGCCTGAGATTGGGGAGAGCGAGGCAGACAGCAGTTCTGTGGAGGCGGCATCTGCCGGTGCTGAGGTGATGGCTGTCCCTCCGCAAGCTGTGTCACCACCATGTCCTGCCCTGGCTCCCAGCAGTGTGACACCCAGTGTGGGCCAGAAGGCAGGAGGGGACAAAAAATCTTTGGTCTGAGAGCATTTTAAGTTGGTGCAGGTGGACGATCCCAGGGAGGTGCAGTGCCATTTGTACCAGAAAGTGGTTAAGTGTTAGGGATGGGAGAACGCGGTTCGGAAGTTTGGAGTTCAAACCGAACTCGACCAATTCGGTCGACCAAACTGAACTTCCGAACCAAACTCGATTTTCGAACCGAACCGAATTTCCGAACTCGGCTCTGTTCATCCATCCCTAAAAGATAATATTCCATTTAGTTCAATGGGGTTTGAATTTCCGAACTTTGTTTGGAAGTTCGGAGTTCGGACCGAACTCGAATAGTTTGGTTGACCAAACCAAACTTCCGAACCGAATTGAATTTCTGAACTCACTTCTGTTTGCCCATTCCTATGAACTGTGGGCAGGTGCTCACCAACCTTGGCACAACTGCCATGTTGAGGCACCTCAAATCATGCCACAGCACTGTGCTGCTAAGTGGGCAGGCAGGGGCAGTGGACGCCAGCGGGTTCCCGACCCCAGCAGCCGATCGCATGCCTCCATCAGCGGGCAAGCGTCCTGTTCCAAAAGCTGCCTCTAGCAGCAGGAGCACTAGTATTCCTGCTCGGGGGAAGAACAGCAGCAGCAGCCTCGTCAGCAGCATCAGAGCACCATGGAGGAGCTGGGGTGGGGGCAGCTGCCAAGTCAGTTGGCAGCTGCAGGACGCAGAGGATGGCGTGACTTTCAGAAGAAAGCCATGCACCTATTGGGGGTAATGATCACCATGGATGGGTAGTCCTTCTCCGTGGTGGGGGACATTGGGTTTTAGCGCCAGATTGGGTTCCTGGCCCCCCAGTTTTGGGTGCCATCCCGCACCACCCTCAGTCGGCAGGTGGTGCCAGCCCTGTACTGGGCTCTAAAGGAGCAGGTGAGGAAGCAGCTGGCAGGGGATGGGGGGGCACAGTTCACTTCACCATGGACCTATGTTCCACCAGGAATGCCCCGCACGCATACCTGGCAGTAGCGGCGCACTGGTGGCAGGAGGCAGCTTTCAGGCGTGGCAAGAGGGGTCCTGAAGCAGGGTATCAGTAGGCCCTGCTTCAGGCCGAAGTTATGGATGTCCCACACACCTATGTAAACATTGAGGCAGCCCTGACCACCATGTCGAGGGAGTGAGTCATGCCAGGTGCGCCCTTCACCAAGGGATGCATGGTGATTAACAACGGGGTGAACATACTGAGGGCAGTTTGCGATGGTGGATTCACCAGCATCCTTTGCGCCATGCACACCCTTCACCTGATGGTCAGGGATGATCTGGGCTTGGGGGAGAAGGGTATTGGGTGAGGCACCCTTAGCTCCCTGATCAAGTGAGGGAGGAAGCTAGCTGGTTTTTTTAACCAGAGCGTGAAGGGCAGCGAGCTTCTCCAGGCCAAGCAGGCAGAGCAAGGCTCCCCAGTGCACCAGCTGGTGCAGGATGTTTCCACCAGGTGGAACTCCACATTCCTGATGCCTGAGCTGCTTGTAGAGCAGAAAGCTGCCTTGCATCAGGTGCAACTGGAAACAGACATTGGGGCACCTCTGGGGTACAACTGGGTGGAATGGGACATCCTCTCCCAAATGGCCTTTGTACTGAGACTGTTCCTGTCCATGACAGAGACCATCAGCTCCTCCACGGCCAGCATCAGCCAGATGATTCCTCTGGTCCAGAGTCTGCACCGGAGGCTGAATGAGATTCTCCAGGGGCAGAAGGGTTACCCTAAGGGCAGGAAGCTGGGGTCTGAGGCAGTTGGTCTGGCATGGCAGCTGAAGGCAGGGCTGATGGGGTGGTTTGTTGAGCTGCTGAAGCGGAATTAATATGTGCTGGCAACTATGTTGGACCCCAGGGTCAAGGGCAGCGTGGCACAGCAGACATCACTATAGGGCTACTGGAAGGCTACGCTGGTGGAGATGGTTCGGCGGGCAGAGAGGGCTCTTGAGAGTGTTCAGCAGCAGCAGCAGCATTAGCAGGAGGAGGAGGACACCCCTGGGGATGGTGGGAGTGGAAGCAGCCACCCCTTTGAACCTGCGGGGTCTATCCCTGCCCCCAGCCCTAGCAGTAGAAGCACCAGCAGCAGGATGAGCAGCAGCAGTACCCCTATTGCCAGCAGCAGCTCGTATGTGCAGGGCACTCTGGTGAGCATGGGCTCGTGCACAGCAGGGTAGGCAGCGTGGCTGAGGGCAGTGGTGAAGGTGTTGCCCAAGCAGAGCTACGCAAGGGAGTGTGACAGCACCTCAGCAGTGGTGGAGACCTACCTGGAGGAGGAACCCTGCATTGAGCCCAGCAGTGATCCCTTGGCCTACTGGACCGGTAAGACCAACATGTGGCGAGTCCTGTCCAAAGTGGTGAAGGGTATCTTGTCCTGCCCACCAACCAGTGTCCCCAGCGAGCGGGTGTTCTCCATGGCGGGGGACATTTGCTCCCCGCACTGCCTGAGACTGGGGGCCAAGTTTGTGAAACAGTTGCTCTTCCTGAAGGTGAACCTTCTTCTGCTGGGATTCCCCGAGCTGCCCCTGGACATGGAGTGATGGTGCAGTGCCACATGCCATCCCATGATAGGGGCAGTCTTGGGCCAGGGCTCCTCCTCAATCTGGGCTAGGGCTACTGTTGCTGTGCTGAGGAGCTGTCCCTCCCTCCAAATGCCTGGTGCCTGCCCTGCCCCCCCTGCCTCTCTCTCTCATACTAGATGGACTCAGCTGGCTTATCTGACTGACCTCATGATGCAGGGTGGCATTGGGAAATAAACCAGAAGCCTGTAAGCCTGCCAGCTGGCCTCTAGATCAAAGGCTGCCTCAGTCTGCCTTCCCATGCTCATGCCATGCTGCCTGTCTGCCCGCCTGCCCGCCCAGGTGGGCTAGATCAAAGTCTGCCTCAGTCAGCCTGCCAGGGCCTTCTGCTCATGCCACACTCCCCTCCTGCCTGCCCAGGTGGCCCTAGATTAAAGCCTGCCTCAGTCAGCCTGCCAGTGCCTTCTGCTCATGCCACGCTGCCCTCCCATCTGCCCAGGTGGCCCTAGATTAAAGCCTGCCTCAGCCTGCTTCCCAGTGTCTTCTGCTCATGCCACGATGCCTGCCTGCCCGCCCAGGCGGCCCTAGATCAAAGCCTGTCTTAGTCTGCCTACCTTCTTCTCATGCCACACTGCCTGTCTTCCTGCCTTTGCAAACCCTAGGTGATGTGCCCCGCTGGCCCAGTAATCCCACTGCTGCTGTCTGCTGGTCCATGGGTGCTCTGCCCTGGCCAATCCAAATGTGCCCACGTAATCATGCTGCTGCTGTCTGCTGCTTTATGGGAGCTCTTCCCTGGCAAATCCTACCATCCTGGCTCCATGGGTGCTGCGTACAGGCAAATCCGGCTGCTGCTTTCTCTTCTGTTCCACGGGTTCTGTACCTGGGCAACCCAATGTCTGCTGCTGCTCCCAATGCTGCCTCTGCTGTCTGAGCCAAGGGTTCTGTTCTGGGCAACCCAATGTCTGCTGCTTCTCCCAATGTTGCCTCTGCTGTCTGAGCCAAGGGTTCTGTACCCAGGCAACCCAATGTTTGCTGCTGCTCCCAATGCCGCCTCTGCTGTCTGAACCAAGGATTCTGCCCCAGAAACCCAATGTCTGCTGCTGCTCCCAATGCTGCCTCTGCTGTCTGAGCCAAGGGTTCTGTATCCGGGCAACCCAATGTCTGCTCCTGCTCCCAATGCCATCTCTGCTGTCTGAGTCATGGGTTCTGTACACGGGCAACCCAATGTCTACTGCTGCTCCCAATGCCGCCTCTGCTTTCTGAGCCAAGGGTTCTGCCCCAGCAACCCAATGTCTGCTGCTGCTCCCAACAGGGCCATCCCAAGACATTTTGCTGCTCTAGGCACTGACAAAATTGCCCCCCCTCCCAAGTGGTGGTATGAGGTATGTAGACCTATTCTCCACTGCCCTGAACTCAAAGTGCAACCTTTTTTGCACCAGGGCAGCCCACCATTCCTCTCATTCCACGGGTGTTGAGCAAGATTCGGTTAGAGGGGGCCAATCTTATCCTCAAAACTCCAGCGTGGCCTCGCCAGATATGGTACCATAAGCTTCAAAATCTAGCCAACTCATCCCTTGCCCTACCCCAGATCCCAGACTTGCTATCCTTGAACCAAGGAAAATTCTCCACCCGGAACTCAGACGACTGAACCTCTACGCTTGGGGAATTCCCATACCGAAGGGGCTCAATCTTTAAGTAACAAGTTAGCCCTTGTTCTTCAAAATGAACTTAAACCATCCACTCGTAAGTCCTGTGACTCCAAGTGGAGAAGATTCTGCTTTTGGCTACAAGTCAAATCTCTGTCTCCCACTCAACTGTATGTAGAATTAGTACTACAATATTTACTAGAATTAACAGAGAAAGGTTTGGCACGCTCCTTGTTAAGAGTGCACCTCTCTCTGCCATTTCTAGGCATGTTACCCTCCCTGGTTCTAAATCATTCTTTGCTTACCCTATGGTGAAGAAGTTCCACAAGGGTCTTATACATTTGTTCCCGCTGCATCAGGTACCACTGTCTCAATGGGATCTTAATCTGGTACTTGATCGATTGACGAAACATCCCTTTGAGCCTCTAGAACAGGCAGATCTATTCCATTGGACCTTAAAAACTGCCTTTTAGGTAGCTGTCACGTCCCTCAGATGTGTTAGTGAAATTGCTGCCATTTCTATAAAGGAACCCTACCTCCAGGTTTTCCCGGACAGATTAGAATTTTCAGCTCACCCATCCATTATACCTAAAATATTTTCTCAGTTTCATTTATCCCAGAAAATTGTTCTCCCCGTGTTTTCCCCTCCTCCTCATGCATCTGAGAATTTGGCCATGGCGCACACACTAGATGTAAAAGGAGCTGTGCTCACCTACTTAAATAAGACCAGAGATTGCAGGCTCTCAGAAACTCTGTTTATCTCCCCATCCCTACCTAGGTTGGGTCAGAAGATATCTTCTCAGGCTATTTCCCAATGGTTGGTACAGCTGATCTTGCTTACTTACCAACTGAGCGGATTCTCGCCTCCACCTAATTTGAGAGCACATTCAATTAGGGCACTGGGTACTTCTATGGCTGCTTTTTCTAACATATCTCTGCAAGAGATATGTAGGGCGCCAACGTGGAGCTTCCCACATACCTTTGTGAAGCACGATGCTCTCTACCTAGTTTCCCAGCCCCACACTTCTCTTGGTGTGTCTATACTTAAATTTTGTTTTCAAACCTTTTTTTTTTTTTTTTTTTTAAAGCAAGACAAACACAGGAGAACCACTTGTTCTCCTGTGTTTGTATAACAGACTTTACTATATGTAGAGGTTCCCTGTAAATATACTTACCTGTTTTACTACATAATAAACTCTTGTTCTTTTGCATGCAGTATGCATTAAGTTTGATTTTTGATAGAAAATTCCCCCACCGCCTATTTCTAGGCTTGGTACTCTCCCATTTGTGAGAATGTGAGGAGCCTCTCGAAGAAGAACAGAAGGTTGCTACTTTGTAAACAAGGTTCTTTGAGATGGCTCTTACATTCTCACAAATGCCCACCTTCCAGCCTCACATGGAATTTTCTTCATAATCACTTAGGGTTGGAAGGAACGATTGGGTTTAGGCAGGAAGGTACCTTATATAGTGTGGGGGTGCATGAACGTCACGTAGTTTTTAAATTAGTGAGTTTGGTATGTGCCAGTAAGGGAAGCGCAAACCCATTTGTGAGAATGTTTGGAGCCATCTCGAAGAACCTTGTTTATAAGGTAGCAACCTTCTGTTTCCTGCCCGCCACTCCCCCCCAATCTGCTGCTCTAGGCAGCCGCCTAGGTCTGCCTAGTGGCAGGGATGGCCCTGCCTGAGGGACAGTGTTCCCCTGGTTGACTGTGACATGGTTGATGACCAGGAAGTCCATGCACTGCTGGGATTTTTGAGACTCACCACGTGTACCTCTGATTCGTACCCGTCCCAGCTGTTGAAGGCAAGCACTGAGGTGGTGGTACCTTTATTGGCAGGCATTGTCAATGCCTCCTTTACAAA
>QEPC01005395.1:111551-131276 GCA_003113815.1 Sphenodon punctatus | reverse complement strand
TGTCTGCTCCTGCTGTGCCAATTTTGCCTCTGGGCAATCCAGTGTCTGCTCCTGCTGTGCCAATGTTGTCAATGATGCCTCTGGGCAATCTAAAGTCCGCTACTGCTGTGCCAATGTTGCCAATGATGCCTCTGGGCAATCTAAAGTCCGCTCCTGCTGTGCCAATGCTGCTAATGCTGCCTCTGGGAAATCCAATGTCTGATCCTGCTGTGCCAATGTTGCCTCTGGGCAATCCAATGTCTGATCCTGCTTTGTTGATATTGCCAATGATGCTTTTGGGCAATCTAAAGTCTGCTCCTGCTGTGCCAATGTTGCCAATGATGCCTCTGGGCAATCCAATGTCTGATCCTGCTGTGCCAATTTTGCCAATGCTGCCTCTGGGCAACCTAAAGTCCGCTCCTGCTGTGCCAATGTTGCCAATGTTGCCTCTGGGCAATCCAATGTTCGCTCCTGCTGTGCCAATGTTGCCAATGATGCCTCTGGGCAGTTCAATGTCTAATCCTGCAGTGCCAATGTTGCCAATGATGCCTCTGGGAAATCAAAAGTCTGCTTCTGCTGTGCCAGTATTGCCAATGCTGCCTCTGGGGCAAACCAAAGTCTGCTCCTGCTGTGCCAGTGCTGCCTCTGGGCAATCCAATGTCTTCTCCTGCTGTGCCAATACTGCCTTTGGGCAAACCAAAGTCTGCTACTGCGTGGCCACATGATTCACCACTGGGCCAGGCTTGCCCAATTGGCAGAATAGCTTGTTCAGATCTGGCAAGTAGAATGCAAGGCTGCAACGCCTGGCCAAGCAGGGGTGCCAGTCACCGAGCCCTGACCGGGCCTCTGCAACTGCTCCACCAATGCTAGCCAGCCTGCAATGCCCGGACGAGCAGGCGTGACAGTCACTCCAGCCCCAGGACCCACAGTCAGGGTTCTGGGGGCTTCATTATGCTGCTTGCGGGGATGCAACATTCCACCTGTCTGCAAGTGTCCCAAACCCCCACCCATGCCAGCCATCCTGCAATGTCTGGCTAAGCAGGAGTGTCAGTCACCAATCCCTGGCCGGGCCTCTGCCACTCCCCCACCCATGCCAGTCAGCCTGGGGTGATCCACAGGAAGGTCCCAGCTCGCATCTCTTAGGACTGACTGACCCATGTTCAACAACTGCTGTTCACATGGACCCCTTCTCCACTTCATCCTTCAAAGTCCTCATTTGAGTATGGTTGATTATTTACTACTACTACCAAGATCACTGCTGCTCTGGCATGGCCTAGTGGCCTCTGCCACTCCCCCACCCATGCCAGCCAAACCATCCTGCAATGCTGGCAAAGAGATCAAAGAGATTTCCCACTCAAGCATTCAGGGACAAATTCCATTTAAATAGAAAGTGTTTTTTTTTACAAAAATAGTCAATAACTCACTCCAAGCTTTTGCAGAAGGATACGTATGTACATAAAAGGCAGGGACTGGGAGGACTGTCCTTCCACTGCAGCCAGCCAGACACTGCCACTCTATCCCCAGGACCCACTCTCACGGTTCAACTGCCAATGCTGCCTATGCTGTAGTGTCTGTGCCATGGGTTCTGTACCCCAGCAATCCAATGTACGATTCTGCTGCCTTTGCTGTGCCATGGGTTCTGTGCCCTGGAAAACCAATGCCTGCTGCTGCTGTTGGTACTGCATGTCAGCCATTTACTCCTCAATCTTGTAGATGACCATAGTCCGGATGAGTGTGCCGGCAGGCGGGGGCTGGTTGAACATTACAATGGGGTGGATTGGGAGATTGCGGCTCACACACTCTTCGGGCTGAAATCATTCCTGGCTTTGACTCCAGCATATCTGCTGCTCCAGATTCGGGTATCTGGAACCCACTCCCTTTAGATCACCTGAGGGCAACCACGATGCTCTCCTGGCACTCAGTGGGCAGTGGGTTCCCCAGGGCTCACACCAGACAGGGACATGTCCATTACGAAGGCCTGCCTAGCGTGCTTCCCCCTCCACCATGGTACATGGCAGAGGGAGTGTGGCTCTGTGTCAGGGGATGGGGAGGTAAAGGGGTAACGTGGACCCAGACCCCCAAGAGGGAGACAGGGGCAAGATGCCACACCACACAAGACTTGCTTCCTACTCTTGACTTGCTCTCTCTTCAGTCCAGCACAAAGCACAACACAGTATAGCCTCTTGCACTCACCACACGCTCCTTGTACTCGCCCACACATGCCTCAGTCAGCAGGTGTTTTCAGATCTCTCACTCTCCTAGCAGTTTGTGTTGCTCCCAATCCATTGCCATCCTCCTCCTCCTCCTCCTTCATCCATTTCTTTCCACACATTTACCTCAATTGCTTCATTTGTTTAGATTAGATTAGATAGATTTAGGTGTTATACCAGGCATCTAGAAGCAGCCACTCCAGCCCCAGGACCCACCGTCAGGGCTCTGAGGCCATCATTTTGCTCATGGGGAGCCATCACATAGAACCCTTCTCCACTTTGACCTTCAAAGTTCTCCAGGTAGCACACAATCATCCCAGTGAGGTTACCAGATAGCACTTGTTGAACTTCACCAAGTTGACTAGAACTAGAACTTGGAAGATAAACCATCATCCATCCACTGCAAGACAAACTCAGCCAGCTCTTCCTTCAGGATCATGATGTATCTTCCATCATCTGTGAGGGCCTTGAAGATGGACTGGCACTCGCCTATCTCTTAGGACCGACTGAAACATGTTCAACTGCTGTTCACATGAAATCCTTCTCCACTTCGGCCTTCAAGGTTCTCCAGCCACTCCAGCCCCAGGACCCGCCCTCAGGGTTCTGGGGCCATCATTCCGCTCATGGGGAGTTGCCATTCCACCGTATCAAGAATCAGTCACTCCAGTCCCAGGACCCACCCTCAGGGTTCTGGGGACAACGTTCCAGGCAGGGAGGGATGTCCATCCACATCACCCAGAAGCAATAGGGGTGCTGCTGGTGGTGCTGCTACTGCTCGGGCTGGTGGCAGAGATAGACCTTGCCAGCTGAAAGGGGTGGCTGATCCCACTCCCACCATCCCCAGGGGCATCCCGCTGCTGCTGCTGCCACACAGACTCCAGAGCCCTCTCTGCCTACCGGACCCACTCCACCAGCTCACCCTTCCAGTGCCCTTAGAGCTCCAGGAACTCCCATTCCACCCCATAGTACCCTGGAGGTGCCCCACTGTCCCTCACCAGTTGAACCTGATGAAAGGCAGCTTTCTGCTCGAGAAGCCGCTCAAGCATCAGGAACGTGGAGGAATTCCACAGGGTGGACACACATCCTGCATCAGCTGGTGCACTGGGGAGTCTTGCTCGGTCTGCTTTGCCTGAAGGAGGTCACTGCCCATCACGCTCCAGTTAAAGAAACTGCCGGCCAGCTTCCTCCCCCACTTGATCAGGGAGCTAAGGGGGCCTTCCCCAATCCCCTTCTCCCCCAAGCTCAGAGCATCCCAGAACACCAGGTGAAGGGAGGAATGGTAGTGAAGCCCCCCTCATGGACTGCCCTCGATATGTTGGCCATGTTGTGTGTCACCATGCACCCCTTGGTGAAGGGCAGGCCTGGCATGACTCACTCCCTCACCGTGGTGGTCAGGGGTGCCTTGATGTTCTGAGAAGGATGGGGACCATGGTGTCCATGAAATCCACCTGAAGCAAGGCCCACCTATACCCTGCTTCATGACCCCTCCTACCACTGCCAAATGCTGCCTCCGGATCCTGCCACCAGTGCGTCATCAGTCACTGCCATGTAGGCATGCTGCACCTTCAGACGAGTTGATCACAGGTTGGTGGTGAAGTGGCTGGTGGCACCCCCAGCCCCTGCTGACTGCTCCCTCACCCGCTCCTTTAAAGCCTGGTACAGGGCTGGTGCCACCTGCCAACTGAGGGTGGTTCAGGCAGGCCTCCAGTTCTGCTCACTCTATGCTGTGCTGGCTTCAGTCACCATCAGGGCTGGGCATTTCAGGCTGCCAGGCATCGATGGAGCAGCGGCAGAGGTCTGGCCAGAAATCGGTGGCTGCCACCCCTGCTTGGCTGGGCGTTGCTGGCTGCGAGGCATCGGTGGCAGCCTGAGTCCAGGTGGTGTGCGAGGGCAGCTTAAACTGGGGGGCCAGGAAGCCAATCAGGTGCCTAAACCCCATGTCCCCGACCTCCGAGAAGGGCTGCCCATCCACCGCAATCCTTTCCCCCAACATGCACGTGGCTTTTAGTTGAACAACAGCTTCCTCCCCAGTGCTTATGTGCTGATGGACTTGGAAGCTGCTCCCACCTCAGCTCCTCCATGGTGCACTGACACTGCTGCTGCTGCTTCCCCCTAGCAGCGATACCGCTTTTGCTGCTATCTGAAGTTGTTAGATCAGGACGCTTGCCCGCTGATGGAGGCAGACAACTAGCCGCTGATGTCAGGAACCCGCTGGTGTCCACTGCCCCTGCCTACCCACTTAGCAGCACAGTGCTGTGGCATGACTTGAGGTGTCTTGCCATGGCAGTTGTGCCAAGGTTGGTGAGCATCTTGCCATGCTTCACCACCTTCTGGCACCAACTTAAAATCCACCCAGATGGAGGATTTTTTGCCCCCTCCTGCTTTCTGGCCTGCACCGGGTGACAGATGCACTGCTGACAGTGCTGCTGGGAGGGGAAGAACAGCACCAGACATCTCCTCAGGACTAGTGTCTGCCTTACTGTCCCCAATCACAGTGATGTCCCATGAAGGGGAGCATTGGGACCCCGAGGCTGATGGACTGCCCACCATGTTGTTGGCACTCTGTGCCCTCTATAGCTGCTGCGGCTGCTGCAGCTCCTCTCCCTGTTGCCATTGCCTGGGGATCAGGCCCTGCCTCAAGCAGCCGGGGTGGAATCCATGAGTCATGGACTGCTGGGGATCACCTCAACAATGGGGGACATTGGTGGCCCTGGAGTAACATCAGAAGCACCTGCTCCTAAAGCAGAGGCAGCCGCAGCCTCATGTACTTCAGGCCTTACAGTGCCCTGCGTGGAAGTGGAGGATGCTGGCAGGAGACGCTGCTGAACCACACCTCGGCTAGTGCCACTGCTGGGAACCTCTGAAGCCTGTCTCCCAAAATCAGGCCTGTGCAGTTTGGGGCGTTGTGATGGGCTCGGACTGCTTCTGATGCCTGCTGCCCCTCCTCTGGCACAGCCCCTGCCACCTCTGCCACGTGCCCCATTGCCTGTCTTATGGGCACCAGAACAGGTGGTGGCAGCTCTGAGTGTGCCAGAGACCAAAGCCCAGGCAAGATTTGACAGGTGGTTTGCTACTCACTCACATGGGGTCTCCCACGTCCGTATCCTTCACCTGGATGCAGTCCATGCTCATCTCTATCTTGTTGTTGGGGCCGCTGTCCAAGGGGTTGTCCAGGAAGCTCAAGTCAATGGGTTGAATGGAACATATGGAAAGGGCAGAAGATGGTGGCAACACAGTTCTCGGAAGGACGTGTGGCCGGCCCTGTCCAACGTGGCCAAGGATCTCTTGTCCTGCCCACCAACGAGTGTCCCTAGTGAGCGGGTGTTCTCTAGGGTGGGGGATGTTTTCCCACCACTAGGAATGGGTGAACATGGTTCGGAAGTTTGGACCGAACTCGACCAGTTCGGTCGATCGAACCGAACTACCAAACCAAACCAAATTTTTGAACGGAACCAACCGAATTTCCGAACTCGACTCTGTTCACCCATACCTAAAAGATAATATTCCATTTAGTTCAATGGGGTTTTAATTTCCGAACTTTGTTCGGAAGTTCGGAATTCGGACCAAACTCGAATAGTTCAGTCAACCGAGCCGAACTGAATTTCTGAACTGAACTGAACCGAACCGAATTTCCAAACTTGGTTCTGTTGGCCCATCCCTACACGTTTCACCTCCTGAGACCGGGGGCCAAGTTGGTGGAGCAGTTGCTTTTCATCAAGGTGTCTGTCTGCTGCTGTTACTGTCACTGCTGACATAGGTTCTGCTACCGGGCAACACAATGTCTGCCACTAATCCACCGATGCCTGGCAGCCTACAATGCCCGGCCAAGTAGAGGTGCCAGGCCAGCTACTGAGCCTTTTTGGCCTTTGCTCCTGCTGCTGCTGCTAGGTCTGTGATGGCCAGTCATGCCCCTATGGGCACCCCTGGGGGCCAAGCGCCGAGGCTGCCTCCCCAGGCAAG
Organism: Sphenodon punctatus; assembly: GCA_003113815.1. NCBI lineage: Eukaryota > Metazoa > Chordata > Lepidosauria > Sphenodontia > Sphenodontidae > Sphenodon > Sphenodon punctatus. Next base: position 125,127 of record QEPC01005395.1, on the reverse strand, counting down.
CCGGGGTGCAAGCCCCAAGCCTTCCTGATCTATTCTTCTTCTGCTGCTGCTGCTGGATCTGTGATGGCCAGAGATGCCCCTATGGGCACCCTTGGCAGCCAAGCGCCAAGCCTGTCTGTCCGGGCATGCCAGGGGACCAAGCCCCAAGGCTTCCTGGTCTCTGCTGCTGGTGGGTCTCTGACAGCCTGCCATGCCCACATGAGCACCCCCGGGGGTCCCTGGAGCACCCCCAGCCCTGTGGGGGGCCCAAACTCCACCGAACGTTCAGCGAGACTGAACTTTTTTGAACCGAACTACCAAACCCAAACTTGAATTTCGGACCGAATTACCAAACTACCGAAGCACCAAACATCTGAACCGCGTTTTGTTCGCACATCCCTATTTGTCTCCAGATACTGACCAGTAACGACTGAGAAGAGCGTGAAGCTCAGGATGGATGGGTGGAGGGGGGAAGGCCCCTGATGAAGGCTTGTAAATACCTTGAATGTATATATATGGTCGAGGTTTGCAACACTTGTGAATAAATGGACATTAGGTGCTAAATCCCTGTGTGGACCTGGTTATTTTGGATCTGATCCTGAGGGGAACCACCTGTTTACAGGCCCAGAGTGCTGTTTCCTCTCCCACCCTTCCCCGCTCACTCATTTTTATAGGAAAGCTACAGCCTCTTGGCCTCTTCTTTCAGCATTCCTGCTTTTATGAAAAGATTGTATTCTACTTGACATATTGATTGTAACCCGCCTTTTAGGTTTATACTTAGTAATGGTAAACGTATGTAATATGATTAAATGGAACCATTAGGGATAGATGTATTTTTGTGAAATTGATTAAGTGTATGTTGCTTTATAATGGAAAGCATGACGGTACAAACTAGAAAACAGACTAGCTAGCTTAGGCCATGACCCTGAGATCACAGTGGTGGGAAAAAGAAGAAGAAATCCTGCCTCATTCAGGGGCTTGATTGTTTAACAACTTTGCTTTGAGGGAAGTTGCATTAAAAAAAAAAACAGACTGAGGCTATCTTCAAGTTCAGAAGAAGTATTTTTGTCCTGTATGTGTGATATGTGGTTGAAGGCTAATGGCCCATTTATCCCTGAGAAGATTAACAGAGATTTGTCACTGCCTGTTCTTTGCTAGAAGCCTCTAGCTCTTTCCAGCACTTTGAAGTCCTTTTATCATTGTGTGTGTTTGGAATTAGACCTGGTGATAGAATGTTTGTCAGTCTTGACACAGAATCAAACACATACATTACGTTTACAGCCACTTTGCTTGTTCTGCAGAAAGGTCACTTTGGATAGCTCCACACACTTTTGCATTGATGTAAAGAATCTTGTAGCCCTAATATATTTCAACAAGGATACTTTTATTTTTGTTATTGCCTTAGTCTCTTTAAAGACCAAAGTGATGGCTGATCCAAAAGTAACATCTTCTAGTAAATTATTTGCTGAGCACGAGTCAAATTTTAGCTCTCCCTAGTTATAGAAGTTAATTACCAAGAGGATTTTCAGTGTGTAGTGTTATAATGCTAAGGTGTTAGGGTGAATCCTCCCATCAAGGATATCAAGGGAGGATTCCACTGAAGGGTAAAATAGCTGTCCCTTTGCAGTATGCCTACAGATCAAATTACTATGGGCAAGACAGTGGAACTTGTTTAACATCATTTTCTGCCTGCCTTTTGGATCCAAGCTGTGATAGCAATTATAGATGAGTCAGCGAACCCTCTGCACACATAGTCAGTGCACAGACAACAGCTAGTTTCAGAAAGCTAGATTTGTGCATGCACATTTGATTCCCGGTGCATAACTCCCATTGGCAGATACATAGGCTCCTTAATTCCTCTTCCACCAACATACACAAAATATCATTCTCCCTGGGACTAAGAATACTGGAAGGACATTGATGTTTGTGATGGAAGACTAAGGTCAGAAAAACAGTTAAGCTGAAAGACTGATCCATGATTGATTCATTTTTAAACCAAAAATCTTATGTACTTTCTATGCTAACTTCTTTGCCCTATACTGTTAGGCTGGTTCTAAATTAAATACTGATTTCCAAACATTTTTTCCTGGGTGATTCCATTTAGATAATGAAATACAATCCCTTGACCCCAGACACCAACATTGACATGCCAAGTAAATCAAATATCAGTTGGGATGGCACAGCCCCACAGTTTGATAACCTATAATATAAAAAAGGAGTAAAAATAATTCTATAGTAGTGGGAATAAAGTGGGTTTATGGTAGCTTGCATGTATGTGAGATTAATATAGTTTTTCCACTGAATGACAATATTTTGATAATAGTGGCAAGAAAGGCAGAATAAAAAATAGCCATGAAAACTGTTGGTAAATATTGACTTTTGGTGACCATTCTCATGGGGACATTGCATACCATAACTTTCCTGATATAAGAATCAAGCTTTGCACTTACACACTTGTCTTTACCTACAAGGCTCTCTGAGACCATGCCCATTCCCAGCTGTCTGCACTTTCCCCACTACATGCCTGTCTGGGAGCTCTGCTCCTCCTCTGCCCACACCCTTGCGTGCTTGCGACTCCCCTGCTTTTTCTACCATATTTGCTCCTTCTCCCTTGCTGCCCCCCATGCCTGAAACTCCATCTCCCCAAATACAATTGCTCCACTCCCTCCCAACCTACAAATCCCTTCAAATCCCTCCTGAAAACCTACCTTTTCTGTCCCCTTACTCCCCTTCCTGATTTACCCAAGGTCCCCTTCTCTTGTAAAGCTAAGCACGTGCACCTGTGACATCTTGACTTCATGAATGTATAGTCATCTCTCCCTCTGTTCCCCAACTCCTCTTTCCGAGTCACCATTTTGTAGGGATGGGCGAACGCGGTTCGAAAGTTCGGAGTTTGGCCCAAACTCGGCCTATTCGGATGACCGAACACGAACACGAATCCGAACACAAACTGACCAAACCAAACTCAATTCTGAATGTCAAAATGACCGAACAGTTCAGTCAGTTCAGATCGCATTTGGGTGAGTTCGAGTGGCTAAAACGTGGTGTCACTGGAAGGCCAAACATGACAGGGAGGGGGAGTCAGCTGAGGAGCAGACTTCCAGGCACCAGGGGTGTAGAGGCTTGGAGTGCCCAATCACCATCCCTTTTCACCTCAGACCACTGGCTTAGCATTCTGCAATTGGCCACGGGCTAGGTTGCACCGAGCCAATGGGGATTGCGGTGAGGTGGGCACTGGGCACAGCAAGAAACAAAACTGATTACCTCCCCCCTTCCCAACACCTTTTGAGCTAGTCACTGTTCCTGAACAGCAAGCGTTTCAGAAGGCTCCCTCTCTCCCAGCAGTTTTTGTTCCTTCCTATTCTTAATCCATTGCCATCCTCCTCCTATTTCACCCATCCAACCCATTTACCTCCATATTATCATTTATTTAGATTATATTCAATAGATTTAGGTGTTATTTTTTGTTTTTACCCCTCCCTGTGTTCCCTGTGTTCAATCTTCCGTCCTCCCTCCCCCCTCCATTGAATCCTTTCCATCCCCCTATTATTCCATCCCTGATTATTCCCTTCCCCTGTTTTAAGTTTTGGATTTATTTAGAGTAGGATTATTATTATTAGATTGATTTTCATTTCAGTTTTGTACCGCTCCCTGTGTTCTTTGTGTCTCCTCCTGTTTAATATTGGATAGATAGATAGATAGATAGATAGATAGATAGATAGATATACATAGCACTTAGCTTAGTTTAGAGATAGATAGATGTACAGTGTGTTTGTGGGATAAGGCCTTTGTAATTAATTATTAGGATATTCCATTTAGTTCAATAGGTTTTAGAATAGTTAATAGCAGTTAGATTTAGTGTAGTAATATATATATATATATATATATATATATATATATATATATATATATTAAAAAAAAACAGCCCCTCCAGCCCCTGGACCCGCCATCAGGGTTCTTGGGCCAAGTTACAGGCAGGGAGGGCTGTGGCTAATATGTATCTAGAAGCTAGCACTCTAGCCCCAGGACCCACCATCATGGGTTGGGCCATCATTCCTCGCACAGAGGCGATGTCATTCCACTGCCCCAAGAAACAGCCACTCCAGCCCAAGGACCCGCCGTCAGGGTTCTGGAGCCAAGTTAAAGGCAGGGAGGGCTGTGGACAATACCTAGAAGCTGCCACTCTAGCCCCAGGACCCACCATCATGGATCGGGCCATCATTCCTCGCATGGAGGCGATGTCATTCCACCACACCAAGAAACAGCCACTCGAGCCCCAGGACTCACTGTCAGGGTTCTGGGGCCAAGTTACAGACAGGGAGGGCTGTGGCCAATATGTATCTAGAAGTTGCCACTCTATCCCCAGGACCCACCATCATGGGTCTGGGGCCATCATTCCTCGCACAGAGGCAATGTCATTCCACCACACCAAGAAACAGCCACTCCAGCCCCAGGACCTGCCATCAGGGTTCTGGGGCCTATGTTACTGGCAGGGAGGGATGTGGCTGGCCAATATCTAGAAGCTTCCACTCTAGTCCTAGGACCCTCTGTCATGGGTCTGGGGCCATCACTCCTCACACATAGGCGATGTCATTCCACCGCATCAAGAAACAGCCACTCCAGCCCCAGGACCCGGCATTAGGATTCTGGGGCCAACGTTAATGGCAGGGAGGACTGTGGCTGGCCAATATCTAGAAGCTGCCACTCTAGCCCCAGAACCCACCATCATGGGTCGGGCCATCATTCCTCACACAGAGGCTATTTCATTCCACCGCCCCAAGAAACAACCACTCCAGCTCCAGGACCCGCCGTCAGGGTTCTGGGGCCAAGTTACAGGTAGGGAGGGCTGTGGTCAATATCTAGAAGCTGCCACTCAATCCCCAGGACCCACCATCATGGGTCTGGGGTCATCATTCCTTGCACAGAGGCGATGTCATTCCACCTCACCAATAAACAGCCACTCCAGTCCCAGGACCCACTGTCAGGGTTCCTGGGCCAGGTTACACGCAGGGTGGGCAGTGGCCAATAACTAGAAGCTGCCACTCTAGCCCCAGGACCCAGTGGCGGCTGGTGGGTTTTGAAGTTGGTGGGGTAGTAAGGCTGGGCTGCTGGTGGAACCTTATGGCTGGCAGAGCTCTAGGGTGAGGCTTGTCCATTGTAGGCAGAACCTCCAAAAATCCATCAACTAGGAGTTACCAGCATTAATATCTGATGGACAGAACATTAGTTAATACTGGGAACTCCTTGCTGCTGAGTAAAACCCTGCCACTTGGAGACAGAGAGAACCTTTCTACTAGCATCTCATGCATTCAGTGGATGGGACTCCAATAAGACGACTCTCTCTCTCTCTCTCTCTCTCTCTCTCTCTCTCTCCCCAATGGTGGTAGTGCCATAGCAGGATAAAAAAACCTGATCACATATTTAACAGGGCCACAACAAAATAGCTGCAGCATGCAGTTCTGAGCAAAGTAGAATGGCAGATTACACATTGCTATTGCACTGTACAGGAATCCATCCCCCACCCCACCCCAAGAAGAAACCTGGAAAAAAGCTGCATAAAAAAAGACAGAAATCTGATTTTCAACCCCTCTTCCCCGCCACCCCCAAGAGACTGGGAACAGAAGCTCTTTTTGGAATTGGACATAGCAAGATGGCACATTGGTTGGCACAGACCACCACAATGGTGCAAGCAAGGCAACAACATACACAGCAGTACCACAAAGAATTAAAATAACACAGGCCAGCTGGAAATACCATGAAAGACCTCGTGCCCCCCCTCCCCAAAACAGGGTACCTTCTTAGTTAAAATAGTAACAATAGTAATAGTGAGCTGTTATAAAAGTGAGTCACCTGGAATGGATCCAGAGAAGCCCATCCAAAACAGCATCCTATCTACACTGTATCCCCACCAGCCAATGGCTGTCCAAACAAACAGACCCTTTTCTAAGTCTGAGGAATTGGGGCATCTTTGGTTCTATGCAGCATCCCCCCCTCCCCCCCCACCGCCAACTCCTCAACTTAAAAAAGGGCCCATTTGAAAAATGAAGCATCCTGGATCAGATTCCTCCTTCTCCACATTTTAAACTTTATGTAGAAGTCACACCTGTGAACAACAACTGTCGCGTATCCAGCAATTACATTTAGGCAGGTTATGTTCACCTTCTGCATCTGCCAGGTTTAAAAGCAGACCGACAACCTTAAACCTCACTTACAAGCAGTTTTAGCAAAGATCCACAGAACAGACACAAAGCTTTTCCCCAGTCTGCCAGGTTAAAATGTCAGTTTCAGCAAAGCTGCAGACTCGAACCATTCCCACAAGTCTGCCCAGGTTCAAAGCCCCCAAAGACAGCAGCAAAACAAACACTCCACAATATCAAGTGACCAAAACCCACATTTCAACTGATCTTGAACCAACAAGGCCCTATGCACAGATATATAAAAACCATATGTAAACCAGAAACCAGCCTACAATGAAGCACCTTAATTTAGGCAGCTTATATTCACAGGTTAAAATATCAGTTTCAGCATATCTGCAGACTCCCACAGTGTGTCCCCAGTGTGTCCCCCACTCCCCACTGTCCCCAAGTGACTCCCACTTCCCCACTGTGTCCAAGTGACCCCGTTATGTTCCCGAGTGACCTCCACCATGTCCAAGTGACCCGTGTCCAAGTGACCCCCGTGTGTCCCCAAGTGGCCCCCGCTCCCCCACCCTGTCCCCAATGTGGCCCCAACTCCCCAGTGTGCCCCCTGTCCCCAAGTCCCGCTGGCAAAAAAACCTAACTGATCGCAGACAGGTATGGACTGGGGAACTCGGTAATGGCTGCCACTGGGGCCCAATCAGCGAGTCAGCAAGGTCTGAATGAGACCCCAACCACCCACAAATTTCCCGCCTTGCGCAGCCACAGCCTGAGAAAGGCGAGTTCAAATGCACCCCTCCAGCCAATTAAAATGGCTGGGCAATGGGTTCCATTGGAACCCATTGCTCAGGCTGGCCACACCCTCCAAAATTGTGTTGTCTTAGGTCAGTTGGCAGTGCCGACCCACCAGAAGCCGCGGCTGCCCCTACGCACTATTCCCAGTGATGGGGAAAGCTATTCTCTCTCCCCGGGCTGGGGCGCATGCGCAGAAGAGACGCAGGGACTCAGCAAATACCGGCGCTGTCAGCTGCTGTCCATCCTGCAGATGCGCATATGTCAGCATGAGCCGCGTGGCGCACAAGACCATTTTTTAAAAAAAAAGCAATCATCCCAGAGTTGAGGATCATTCTTTAAAGGTCCTGTGTGCCACATACGTCACGCTGCTGCTGCAGGGCAGACTTGTGGTGCTGGGTGCTGAGTACTTGTGGGGCACCGCCCCCAGCTCCAAAGTGAGGGGCCACCCCTGCCAGGACCCTCCATCAGGGTTCTGAGGCCTACATTACTGGCAGGGAGGGCTGTGGCTGGCCAATATCTAGAAGCTGCCACTCTAGCCCCAGGACCCACCATCATGGGTCTGGGGCCATCATTCCTTGCACAGAGGCGATGTAATTCAACTGCATCAAGAAACAGCCACTCCAGCCCCAGGACCCTCCATCAGGGTTCTGAGGCCTACATTACTGGCAGGGAGGGCTGTGGCTGGCCAATATCTAGAAGCTGCCACTCTAGTCCCAGTACCCACCATCATGGGTCTGGTGCCATCATTCCTTGCACAGAGGTGATGTCATTCCACTGCACCAAGAAACAGCCACTCCAGCCCCAGGACCCGTCGTAAGAGTTCTGGGGCCTACATTACTGGCAGGGAGGGCTGTGGCTGACCAATATCTAGAAGCTGCTACACTACCCCCAGGACCCACCATCATGGGTCTGGGGCCATCATTACTCGCACAGAGGCGATGTCATTCCACCGCATCAAGAAAGAGACACTCCAGCTCCAGGACTCTCCATCAGGGTTCTGAGGCCTACATTACAGGCAGGGAGGGCTGTGGCTGGCCAATATCTAGAAGCTGCCACTCTAGCCCCAGGCCCCACCATCATGGGTCTGGGACCATCATTCCTCGCACGGAGGCGATGTAATTCAACTGCATCAAGAAACAGCCACTCCAGCCCCAGGAGCCATCGTAAGGGTTCTGGGGCCTATGTTACTGGCAGGGAGGGCTGTGGCCAATATCTACAATATCTAGAAGCTGTCACTCTAGCCCCAGGACCCAATGTCATTGGTCTGGGGCCATCATTCCTCTCACAGAGGTGCTGTAGTTCCACCGTATCAAGAACAGCCACTCCAGCCCCAGGAACTGCCGTCAGGGTTCTGGGGCCAAGTTACAACCATGGAGGCCTGTGGCCAATATCTAGAAGCCTCTACTCTAGTCCCAGGACCCACTGTCATGGGTCTGGGGCCATCATTCCTCGCACCGAAGCCTTTTTCCGAATGTCCGAACCGAACTGAACACAACCAAACCAAATGGCCGAACCCGAATGCGGCGACCAACCCAAACATCTCAACTGAACCGGACTGAACCAAACGGCCAAACCTGAACCGCGATGTGTTCTCCCTTCCCTACTATTTTCCAAATGAAATTTTGGAAAAGAAAGTACATGCACGAACAGTCCGGTAGCTATTTTGTGCAATGATTTTTTTTAAAAAAAAATATTTTTTAATTTAATAATTTAATCATAAATATGGATCTGTAATCCAAATTCATAATTAAATCTGGAAATTAAAGATCCATATCTGCAATGGAACGGAATATATAATTTCCTCCGGATGTCCACCTCTAGTTACACAATCATAAAAAATCACCAAACTCTTCACATGATGGCTTTGTAACTCCTTTATCATTAGATCTTGTAACACCCACTATGGCTTGTAAGTCTATGCGGTAGAGATGAAATGAGTACCCTCTAAATGAGAAAACTGTTAAATATGCAGTACCTGGTTCACCATTTGCAAATCAAATAATAGGCACTACTTTCATAGGATCAGATGAGGACTTGTTTTGGATTTAAAATGGTGTGTGTATGAGAATGTCCACTAATTTTATAAGACAGATGATAAAGGGGAGGGGGGTTGGTCAAGCAGAGGGCAGCATAGAACCTTTGCCACAACTGTCCCAAAGCAGAGCATTTGAGTCATACCAAAGGGCCCTTTCAAGTCACTAACTCTTTATATGACAAAAATTGCAGTGCCCAGTCTCATGACCAAAGTAGATAGAAACAGGTTGCAGTTGCTTTGGTAGCTCTCCTGTTAATCCTGATAGCCCTGAGTATCCTCTAAAGAAACAAAATGGTCTTTGTAGTCTCTGATGCTGTCAATAAGGTAGAAGCCAAACAGAATCTGCATTACTGAAAATTGAGTTGTTGTTTTCAAATCAATCCAGAACCATTCAAGGAAGTGTACTTAAAGATAGTAATAAAAGTATGAATTAAAAATATTTTTCATGTTCTCAGAAAAGAGGAAAAATTATGAAATATGAATACTGCTAAGCAAATGACAGCAAGGGATGCAGGTGGAGCTGAAACAGGTACCTGATTTGGTACCTGCATGGAATGCCCACATTTTCAGATACTGTTTCAGGTACCTGAATTGGTACCTGAATACCATTTGAGTACTCGAAATTCCAGCATCCAGTATCCCTAAATACCAAAACACTGACAACTGGTATACTGAAATCCCCAAATTTCCCCGCCCAAATCCTGAAATTTGGGATGAAATCTGGGAGAAAATCAGGATATGATCAGGATTTCAGTATGCTGGATGTCAGTATTTAGGTATTTTTGTATTTCAGGTACCCAATCAATAAACAGTTTGAGTACTTAAAAGTACTTGAAATATTTGGTTTGATTCAATACCAGAAATTAGTTTTTGCAGGTACTTGTTTCAGCAGTAGTGTAGTGCCCACTGAGTGACCCCAGTTTTATGCCAAGGGCTGCCAGGTGCTGCTGCGCCCAGTTGCATGGGATTTTTTTTTCTTCCACCCACTCCCGCCGCTGTCTACTCTCCCTAGGCAGACGGGTGGCCATCTTAGGAAGCCTTTCCTTGTAGCAGGCCCCCTCTCCCCGGTGCTGTGGCTTGAGTTTGCACCTCATTAGCCGCCTAGTATTAGCTGATTTTGACTGCAGTGCCCAAATTAAATCCACAGCGCTGCGGGGGGTGGGGAAACTGCAGCAAGACAAGGCTTCCTAAGGCATCCACCCATCCACCGGGGGAAGATAGAGAATGGCAGAAGTGGGCAGCCCTCTGCAAGTAGCACCACAGTACCAGCTGCTGCTTCAGTCATCGCCCCAGCCCCAACTGCCAGCTCCTTCATGCCATGGGTATGTGAGGGAGAAGCGGGAGGGAGGGCTTGCTGTACAGGCGGATGGGGCCTGCTGCCGCTCTGCACAGCTGTAGGAATGTGTGAACAGATAGGGGTTCAGATGTTTGGAAGTTTATTTCGAAAACTGAGTTCGTTTCGGTCGTTCAGTTCGAAAAATGAGTTCAGGTTTGGTCATTTGGTTTGGCAGAGTTCGGTCCCCCCCCCGAACGTTTGGCGGAGTTTGGACCTGCTGCGAGGCTTGGGGTGATCCAAGGACCCCCAGGGGTGCCCATGGTGGCATGGCAGGCTGTCAGAGATCCAGCAGCAGCAGCAGCAGAGATTGGGACGGCTTGGCGCTTGGCACCCCAGGTCTGCTTGCTCTATGCTGTCTGGGTTCTCCATTTCTAGTTGCCATCATGACAGGTGGTGGCTGGCCGACTGGCCACGTGAATCACCAACAGGCAAGGCTGCTTGACCAATTTGAAGAAGAGTTGGCTGAGATCTGGTGAGTAGGATGCCAGCCTGAAATGCCCGGCCCTGTATGGGTGCCATGTCAGTCACCAAACCCTGGCAGGGTCTCTTCCCTGCCTAGAACATAGGCCCCAGAACCCTGAGGGTGGGACCTGGGACTGGAGTGGCTGACTGTGATGCAGTGGAATGACAGCCCTCCCTGCCTGAAACGTAGGCCCCAGAACCCTGACGGTGGGTTCTGGGGCTGAAGTGGCTGGCTGTTTCTTGATGCAGTGGAATGACAGCTCCCCATGAGTGGAATGATGGCCCCAGAACCCTGAGGGTGGGTCCTGGGCCTGGAGTGGCTGGCTTCTGGATGCAGTGGAATGACAACCCTCTCTTCCTGGAACGTAGGTCCCAGAACCCTGATGGGGGGTCCTGGGGCTGGAGTGGCTGTTACTTGATGTGGGGGAATGACAGCTCCCCATGAGCGTAATGACTGCAGATTCTAGAGTGGCAGATTCTAGCTGAAGTGGATGGACAGCCCTCCCTGCCTGTAACGTAGGCCCCAGAACCCTGACAGTGAGTCCTGGAGCTGGAGTGGCTGGCTGTTTCTTGATGTGGGGGAATGACAGCTCTCCATGAGCGGAATGACAACCCTAGAACCCTGAGGGTGGGTCCTGGGACAGGAGTGGCAGCTTCTGGATGAATTGGAATGACAGCTTCCATGTGGAGGATCCTTATTCACTTACAGCATGGGCCAGGGACAGTCGGCTCTGCTCCTGTTGGACACAGACAGCTATTTGGAGTTAGAGGAGGTATCCCTGAGGCAGGTGAGGAAATAGACAAGAGGAGCTTGCAGGCTGTCTGGCATGGGTGGAGCAGTGGCAGAGGCCCGGCCAGGACTTCGTGTCTGGCAGCACCTCCACTCAGCCGGATGTTGCAGGCTTGGCTCGTACTCAACAGAACTCAAGAAGCTCTACTGCCAATTGGCCAAGCCTTTCCTGGTGGTAAATCATGTGGACACCCAGTAGCAGACTTTGGATTGTCCAGTCTCATAATCCGTGGCACAGCAGAGGTGGCATTGGCAGCAGCAGCAAACATTGGATTGCTCGGTAGCAGAACCCATGCCACAGCAGAAGCAGCATTGGCAGCAACAGTAGAGAACATTGCATTGCTCGGTAGCAGAACCCGTGGCACAGCAGAGGCAGCATTGGCAGCAGTGGCATACATTGGATTTCCAGGGCACAGTACCCGTGGCACAGCAGAGATGACAGCAGTAGAATTTGCCTGTGTGCAGCACCCATGGAGCCAGGATGGTAGGATTTTCCAAGGAAGAGCTTCCATACAGCAGCAGATGGCAGCAGCAGGATTGCTTAGGCACATTTGGATTGGCAAGGGCAGAGCACCTATGGACCAGCAGACAACAGCAGCGAGATTACCAGGCCAGTGGAGGACATCACCCACAGTGCCAAGGCAGGCAGACATCCACCTTGGCATGAGAGGGAGGCAGGCTGAGGCAGGGTTCAAGCTTTACCCACAGGGCAGGTAGACAGGCAGCGTGGCATGAGCAGAAGGAAGATAGACTGAGGCAGGCTTTGAGCTTTGCCCACAGAGCGGGCAGACAGGCAGTGTGACATGTGCAGAAGGCAGGCAGACTGAGGCAGGCTTTGAGCTTTGCAACCTGGGTGGGCAGACAGACAGCGTGGCATGAGAGGCAGTAGGGAAGGCAGACTGTGACCTTGACAGGGCACTCAGATAGGCTGGCAAAGCCTGTGCAATGTCATTTTCATTATTGTCGCTATCGATACCAATTTCAAAGATTTTATTTTATCATTATCGGTATCGATAACGTTTGGTCTCGTGATCGCGCCAAAAACCGGAAACCAGAAACGGTATTTCAATTGCGTGTGTTCTCGTGGTGTCTGTCTGGTTTGTGTGAAAATTGTTGAAAAGTGTTGTGCGATTTTGTGTGTGTGCTGTGGCTGTGTGGTTTGGTTTGGTTGAGGTGAGATGGAGGGTGAGAATAAAAAAAGAAAAATGAAGATGAGGCAGGTGAAGGTGGAGGTGGAGGAGGAAGAGGCCCAGTCTGACCATCTGAGGTGGTGGAGGTTGGCTCCTCACCAGAAGAGGTAGACGGTACAGGAGGTTCCACTGCTGCCAGGTTTGTAAAATTTATTTTTGTTTATTGTTCCATATAACTTTGAGGACAAGAAGAATGCTATCCTTTCGAGTAAGCTCACTGGTGTGCGAGTGGGTGGTGGGCAGTCAGGCACAAACAGTGGGCATCAGCGGGTGGCAGTGAATGGGCAGGATTTGCACGTGTCTCATTTCTGAGTCTACCGGGGGCTCTTCCAGCAGTCAGGCACTAGCCAAAGCACCCACCCAGACACGTGCCAGTCAGGGTCTCTAATTGCCATCCCTAGCACCCCAAGAAGGGCAGGATTTGCACGTGTCTTATTTCTGGGTCTTCCACAGGGGGGGGAGGGAGGGGACTCTTCCAGCAGTCAGGCACGAGCTGAAGCACCCACCCAGACATATGCCATCCAGGGTCTCTAATTGTCATCCCTAGCACCCCAAGAAGGGCAGGATTTGCATGTGTCTTATTTATGGGTCTTCCACAGAGAGAGAGAGGGGGGGTGTCTTTCAGCGGTCAGGCATGAGCTGAACCACCCACCCAGACATGTGCCAGCCAGGGTCTCTAATTGCCATCCCTAGCACCCCAAGAAGGGCAGGATTTGCACATGCCTTATTTATGGGCAGAAGCCCCCAGCCGCCATAGCGACAGCAACAGCAGGGCTCATCCCCTGCAGGTGAGCGAGGCTCCACCCCCTGGGAGGGCCCAGCCCCAGCTTTCACAGGCCAAGGCTGCCCGCC
>QEPC01005395.1:76243-100349 GCA_003113815.1 Sphenodon punctatus | reverse complement strand
AGCAGCACCCAGATGATGGTTCTTGGGACTGGAGTGACTGCTTCTGGATGCAGTGGAATGGAATGATAGCCCCCCGTGACTGGAATGATAGTTCCAGAATCTTGATGATGGTTCCTGGGACTGGCATGACTGCTTCAGGTATAGTGGAATGACAGCCCATGGGAATTGAATGATGTCCCTAGAATTAATGCTTGGTTGGGCACACTTCATTCATTCATGCGATAGGTGATAGCCGGTACAGGAACGGAAACAGGCAGGAACATATAATACGTTGTGTGTTATTTCCATCTCATTCTTGAAGGTTTGCTGCTGGATGTGGGAATTGAGAATGAGCACAGATGAGAGCTCTCACTGGTTCTTGGAAGGTGGCAACTTGAGCTGGATACACCCCTCCCCCTCCACCCCAATCTCTCTCATTCTAGCGGGGAACATCTCTCTCTCTCCCTCTTTCCCTCTCTGGCCATATACTGCAGGTTACAGCATGAGTGGGATCGTGTCTCTCTCTCCTTCTAGCAGTGGGGAGATTTTCTCTCTCTCTCTCGCCACAAGCAGCAGGTTGCTACCTCATAAATAAAGGTTCCTCGTACTGGCTCTCATCATTCTCACCACGTCACCCTGCGTTCCATCCTTGCATGGACTTGTTTTATATCCCTAAAAAAGGTCAGATGGAACTGTCACTCTGAAAGGGAGAGTGAATCTTAGCCTAGAGAGGCGCTCGAGACCATCAGGACAGGCATGCCATAGTGGTGGGCAGTTGCTTTGGGCACGAGCAAAAGGTTGATAAAGAAAAGGTGGAATGACAGCTCCCTGTGACTGTAATGACGGCAGCAGAACCCTGGGGTTAGACACAGGGCCGGCCCGAGGCATGTGCCACCAGTGCCCAGCCACATAGCCCCGCGGCAGCCTCTGAGGGAGGGGGAACCGCACCGCTGCTGCGGGTTGGAGAGGGAGTCGGGACACAGCCGTTTAAAAAAATTTCCCCACCCCCATTGGTAGCAAAGCCCGCTGCCCGGCCGCCTGTCCCATCTTGGCTTCTTTTTCCCCATGGCCCTGGGTCCCCCTTGCCATCTGACACATCCACCCTCCCCTCCCCTCTGTGCCTCCTCCTCCTCCGGGTGCCCCACTGACACTGTCGGCCCCATGGAAATGGCGAGAGTGAGACCAGGCAGCCGGGCTGGGGCTGCTCAGTGCTCACTGCCTCTACCAGAGGGAGACAGCCTTTCCTTAGGGAAGGTAGGAAGCTCGTCCTCCCCAGTCCAAAGGGGGAGAGTGGTGAGACCAGGCACTTGGGCTGGGGCTGCTCAGTGCTCACTGCCTGCCTCTACTGGAGGGAGTCTTTCCTTAAGGAAAGCGAGAGTAGCAAGCTCACCCCACCAGCCCGCCAACACTGTCTGCCCCCAGAGCTGTCCCCAGGCATGTGGACCCCATCCCTCACAGTGGCGGCACTAGCCTGAGGGATCCTGGGGCAGTGCCCTGCCCCGGCCCTCCCCCATCCCCAGTGCCACTGACAGTAGCGCTCAGCCACTCACTGACTGAGCGCTCTCTGTGTCTGTCTCTCCCGGTAGCTGAAATTGACATCGGAGCACCACACTGCTCTGACTGTTGCAGCTTGGCTTGAAGTTAGAGCAGCGCGGCGCTCCAATGTCAATTTCAGTCACCAGCAAAGATAGAGGCAGAGAGCGCTCAGCCAGTGAGCACTAGCCTCTGCCTGGACTCCTTCTGGGACTCCAGATTCTGGAGTCCCAGAAGGGACAAACTTGGTCTGAACACGAGCTGGGGGGCTGAGCGTTCAGTTCAAGTGCACTGCTGGAAAATGAGCCCTATAGGCTCAATGCAAAGCCTCACATGGGCATTCAGTTGAGGTGCTCGGAGGCGAGATGTGTTGCAGCGTGAATGCTTGAACTGACGCAGTCAGTTGAGCATGCACACCACAGCACATCTCACCACCAAGCACCTCCATTGAATGCAGTGAACTAACTGCCTGGTGCCGGTTCCCAATGATGGTGAGTAAATGTGTGTGCGTGTCGCAGAGCAGAGGCACTGGGGAAGGGGGGGGTGAGTGGTGGTGGGGGGAACCTGGGGAGCACTGTCTGGTGCACCTACCCTCCCCCCCATTCCCCAGTTTCAGACACCCTCCCCCTTCCATCCCAGGCCCCCAGCCTGGGGAAGACACTGGGGAAGAGAGGGTGAGTGGCTGGGGGGACTTGGGGACCAGAGGCTGGGGGCCTAGGATGGAAGGGGGGGAGGGTGTGCGATACTGGGGAATGGGGGGGAGGGTGAGTGTACACCCACCCTCCCCCCCATTCCTCAGTCTCGCACACCCTCCTCCCCATTCCATCCCAGGCCCCCAGCCTGGGGAAACACTGGGGAAGGGGGGTGAGCAGCAGGAGGGACTTGGGGAGCAGAGGATGGGGCCTGGGATGGAAGGGGGGAGGGTGTGTGAGACTGTGGAATGGGGGGATTTGGGGGGGAGGGTGTTGTGGGATCAGACAGACTGGGGGGAGTGGGGGGGAGGGTGACGCTCTGTGTTTGCATGATGACAAAATGGCCTCTCTACTCATGGTTGGGAGGGGTGAAGGAAAGCAGCAGCAACAATGCATCAATGAATGCATTGCTGCTTTCCTTCTCTTCTCCCAGCATGAGTAGAGAGGCCATTTTGTAAATTTGTGGTTCCACTGGTCGTGGCTACTCTTTTTTTTTTAAATGGTCCCTTCACTGTTTCACTGCTGCTTCCTGCTGTTGCTGGAAAGTAGTTTGTGTGGACAGGAATTTGGCTGTCGAGGATAAGCAGCTGTGGTTGCTGGGGATGATGCTGGTTGGACTCGGGGCCTGCTTTGGTGGGAATGCAGCCCCGAAAGGGGCCAAACTGTTTTTTAAAAAGGGGTTTGTGTTCTTGAACAGGCAGCTTGTTCGTGAAGCTACTAGGGATGCTGGTCTGGATGTGTCTGATTTGGTGGCAATGCATCCCTGAAATTGGCCAATTTTTTTTTTAAAGGCCTGTGTGCTTGCACAGGTGTTTGGCTGCCAGGGATGCCTTTAGGGGGTTGTGGGAATGGTTTGGTTTGTTTATGTGTGTTTTTCTGGTTTTTATATGGGCTTTGTTCACATGATGATGTGGAGTGTTAAATACTAATCCCCCCTCAACACACACGCAGCAGAGGGTGAGGGGGAATTTAATGCCCTGTGATTCAATTGAGGTTTTGAAATCATGAGATGTAACAGTTAGTCTGGTGATCTTATGGGTGTTCAAAATACTAGAAATGTGATGTTTGTGATAAAATTGAGGTTTTTAAATCGTGAAATGTAACTGTTAGTCTGGTGATTTGCCTGCTTTTAAACCTGGCAGAGGTGGTGAATATAACCTGCCTAACTGAAATTGGTGGATTAAGTAATGTAATGTCCATCCAATGTTAACCCTGGGAACTCATTGCTGCTGGCTGGGTTATGCCCTGGCTGTGCCTACCATATCCCTGGCTCTGCCTACCGTATTCCTGGCTCCACCCCTAGACTAGGCTCCGCTCCTAGGCCCGCCGGCCTTACTACCCTAGTGCCCCACCAACATCAAAACCCACCAGCCGCCCCTGATTCCTCACCTGCCTCTCCCTCTGCTGTAGCGCTGCAGCAGCAGCAGGAACAACCGATTGGACTGGGAGATAAAATTGTTTGTTTACAAACAGCTCCTCCCCATGTGCTGATCAGAAGGTTGTAGCCTTGTAAAGAAGGTTCTTCGAGATGGCATCTAAAAATCTCACAACTGGGTTGTGTATGCTAACCCTATTCAAATAATAGCCACATGATGGTCTCAAGCTCCTGTAGTATAAAAAGTGCTATCCCCCCTCAGAATGAGAGTTCCTTCCAACCCTTTCTAGAAATATAAGAAAAAAATTCCATGCAAGGCTGGAAGGGTGGGTGTTGTGATAATGTTTAGAGCCATCTCAAAGAACCTTATTTACAAGGTATCAACCTTCTGTTGATCTTTGAGTGACTCTTCACATGCTATTTTTACATGACTCCACCAGGTGGGGGGGGGCTGTGGGAATGCCAGTGCATGGATGGGGCATGCACACAGCTGCACACGCATCCTCACTCCCCCGCCACTCATCCACACCCACATAGTAACCACTGTTTCCCCCCATTGCTCCGTGCATGGGAAAGAGTGTGTGTGTGGGGGGGGTGGTGAGTGGGGATGTGTGTTAGGTGGGCGCACATGATTGAAAATGAACATGCAAGGAAGCTATTTCATTGCAGCCATAAGGTTCCGCCGGCCCGGCCAGCCTTTGGGGCCGTGCAGCAAGACTTGGCACATGGACCCTCAAACCCTTGGGCCGGCCCCAGAATCCTGAGTGTCCCAGAACCTCCCTTCCTGTAACATAGGCTCCAGAACCCAGATGGTGGGTCCTGGGGCTGGAGTGGCTGCTTCTTGATACGGTGGAATTACAGCCCCCCATGACTGGAATGACAGCCCCAGAACCCTGACAGTGGGTCCTGGGGCTAGAGTGGCAGCTTCTAGATGACTTGGATGGACAGCCTTCCCTGCCTGGAATGTAGGCTCCAGAACCCTGATGGTGGGTCCTGGGTCTGGAGTGGCTGCTTCTTGCTATGACAGCTCCCCGTGAGCGGAATGATGGCCCCAGAACCCAGAGGGTGGGTCCTGGGGCTGGAGTGGCAGCTTCTGGATGACATGGATGGACATCCCTCCCTGCCTGTAATGTAGGCCCCAGAACCCTGACAGTGGGTCCTGGGGCTGGAGTGGCATTGGTGGAGAAGTGGCAGACAACTTGAAGTCTTCAAGGCCCTTGCAAATAATGGAAGATACATCACGTACCTGGAGGAAGAGCTGGCTGAGTTTGTCCTGCAGTGGATGGATGTTGGTTTATCTTCCAAGTTCCTTCTGTTTCTAGTGGTTCTAGTCAACTTGGTGAAGTTCAACAGGCACTACCTGGATGATTGTGTTGCAGAAATGTCCCATATGATCTGTAGGGATGTGCGAATAGTCAGTCCTAAAACATAGGTGAGTGCCGTTCCGAAGGGACAGGCGATCGCCGATTACCTCTGTTGCCCTCGGCCAATCGAAAGGGACTCAGGTTCAGATCCCCAAATCTGGAGCTGCGGAGATGCTGGAGTCACGGCCAGGAACAGTCTCAGCACGAAGAGCATGTGAGCCAGGATCTCCCATTCCGCCCCATTGTAATGTTCACCCAGCCCCCGCCTGCTGGTGCACTCATCCGAGCTATGGCCGTCTACAAGATGGAGGATCAAATGGCTGACATGCAGTACAAGCAGCAGCAGACATTGGATTGCTAGGGAACCGTAACTGTGGCTGGCAACCCTGCTCGGTCAGGCATTGAAGGCTGACTGGCATGGGTGGAGCACCAGCAGAGGCCCGGCCAGGGCTTGGTGGCTGGAAGCACCTCCACTCGGTTGGGTATTGCAGGCTTGGCTTGTACTCAACAGAACTCAAGAAGCTCTACTGCCAATTGGTCAAGCCTTTCCCGGTGGTGAATCACGTGGACACCCAGTAGCAGACATTGGATTGTTCAGTCTCATAACCTGTGGCACAGCAGAAGCAGAAGCAGAAGCAGAAGCAGAAGCAGAAGCAGAAGCAGCAGACTTGGATTGCCATGGCACAAAAACCATGGCACAGACAGCAGAGGCGGCATTGGTGGCGAACATTGGTTGCCGTGGCACAGTACCCATAGCACAGACAGCAGAGGCAGGATTGGCAGCAGCAGTGGATATTGGATTGCCGAGGCACAGAACCCATGGCACAGACAGCAGAGGTGGCATTGGCAGCAGAAGTGGACATTGGTTTACCCAGGCACAGAACCCATGGAACAGCAGAGACAGAAGCAGCAGGATTTGCCTGTGTGCAGGATGAAGCACCCATGAATCACAGAATGGTAGAATTTGCCAGGGAACAGCTCCCATACAGCAGCAGACAGCAGCAGCAGGATTGCGTGGGCACATTTGGATTTGCCAGGGCAGAGCATCCATGGACCAGCAGGCAGCAGCAGCGGGGTTACCAGGCCAGTGGGGGACATCACCCATGGTTGCCAAGGCAGGCAGACAGCCACCTTGGCATGAGAGGCAGGCAGGCTGGGGCAGGGTTCGAGCTTTACCCACAGGGCGGGTAGACAGGCAGCGTGGCATGTGCAGAAGGCAGGCAGACACCTTGGCATGCGAGGCAGGCAGGCCAGGGCAGGGCTTCAGCTTTGGCCACTGGGCGGGCAGGCAGACAGCGTGGCATGAGCAGAAAGTAGGCAGACTGAGGCAGGATTCGAGCTTTGCAACCTGGGTGGGCAGACAGGCAGCGTGGCATGAACAGAAAGCAGGGAGACTGAGGCAGGCTTTGATCTAGGCCACCTGGGTGGGTGGCGGCGTGGCATGAGCAGAAGACAGGCAGACAGAGACAGGGTTCGAGCTTTGCAACCTGGGCGGGCAGACAGGCAGTGTGACATGAGAGGCAGTAGGGAAGGCAGGCTGGGACCTTGCCAGAGCAAATGAAAAACTAAGAGGGTAGAACAGAATATTAAACCAGAAGTATTAAAATGAAACAATATGTTTACTATCATCACACCATGGACAAGAGTACAACATTGTTATACCAATACATTGTACATCAATCTGTATTCTACTTATGAACTGCGTACATATATGCTGTATATATACAGAATCTATTATTTTCTATAGAATAAACAAATCATTTTTTGTGTTGGACATGACCATGTTTCCAACTGGATGACCTGGTTTTCATCAGCAACACAAGTGAAGATATGTGTAAATAGAATATACAAATTTATGAAGCCTGTCAATATAGTGAGCACATAGAAGACAGGTATATATGTAAGATTAAAAAAAATCAATAAACATCAATGAATAGCATGAGAAATCTCACTCCATTATTAAATCCCAAGATTATATCCAAATGACTGTCCACATTATATGGCCCTACATGCTTGAGAAAAGCCAAGCAGATCCAAAATAAATTGATAAATGACTCAAAAATCTATAAATGTGGCTGCAAGATATTTATGATCTCAATACTATAATGCCAAATTCTTGTAGTCATATATAGATGTGTCTCATATTGTGTGAGTCTCAATACTGTAAAGTCCAATGATTATATCCATATAAAATTTAAAAAAAAAAACAACCCAGTTCCTGAATATATGCTTAAATATGCAAAAATCTTTCTACAAGACTTGTAAGGTCACAATCCTATAGGGCCACCACAAGTAGAAGGCCATGAACTCATCTAGGTACACAGGCTCCCCAACACAAGTAAAGCCACATATGAATTGTGTGGTTTCCTTTATTCCACCTTCTTAGCTTTACATTTACCATTGGGGTTGGTGTTTATAGTCCTTAGGAAGTTCCAGACGTTGGCAGGGCATTCAGATAGACTGGCAAAGACCGTGCAGCGTGCAGCCGCACGCGCGAGAGAGCCAGTCATCTAGGCAGGCCGAGATCATCTAGCCAGAGGCTGGCTGGCTGGCTGGCTGGCTTACAGTTTCCCAATGCCACCCTGCATCATGAGGTCAGTCAGATAAGCCGGCCGACGCCATCTAGTATGAGAGACAGAGACAGAGACAGAAAGGGAGGCAGGGCGGGTGCCGGGCATTAGGAGGGAGGACAGCACCTCAGCACAGCAGCAGCAGCCCAGATTGAGGAGGAGCCCCATCCCAAGACTTCCCCTGGCATGGGATGGCGTGTGCCACTGCACCATCAATCCGTGTCCAGGGGCAGCTCGGGGAATCCCAGCAGTGGAAGGTTCACCTTTATAAAAAGCAACTGCTCCACAAACTTGGCCCCCAGTCTCAGGCGATGTGGAAAGCAGATGTCCCCCACCATGGAGAACACCCGTTCGCTGGGGACACTGTATCTGCAATACAGATAAAGCATTCCAATGTTGCTTCTCACAGCAATGTAATCTCCATTTGCATCAAGTGCTGTGAGGAGAAGAGACCCGTGGCCACTTTGGACAGGGCCAGCCACACGTTGGTCTTGCCGACCCAGTAGGCCAAAGGATCACTGCTGGGGTCTATGCATGACTCCGCCTCCAGGTAGGTCTCCACTGCTGCTGAGGTGCTGTCGTACTCCCTCTGGTAATTCTGTCTGGGTAACACCTCCACCACGACCCTCAGCCACGATGCTTGCCCCATTCTCGCCAGATTGCCCTGCACATGGGAGCTGCTGCTGCTGGCAATAGGGGTGCTGCTTCTGCTCAGCCTGCTGCTGGTGCTGGTACCACTAGAGCTGGGGGCAGGGATAGACCCCGCCAACTGAAAAGGGTGGGTGCTCCCACTCCCACCATCCCCAGGGGCATCCTGCTGCTGCTTTACACTCTCCAGAGCCCACTCTGTCTGTCAGACCCTCTCCACCAGCTCACCCTTCCAGTGACCATAGAACACTGTCTGGCGTGCCATGCTGCCCTTGACCATGGGGTCCAGCATCGTTGCCAGAACGTATTCCATCCGCCCCCGGAGCTCTTCGAAACATGCCTTCAGCCCTGCCTTCAGATGCCGCATCAGATCAACCACCTCATCGGCCAGCTTCCTGCCGAGGGCCACAATCCCACCCCTGGAGAATCTCCTCGAACCCCCTGAGGAGACTCTGCACCAGAGGGGTCACCTAGCTGATGGTGGCTGTGGATGAGCTCACGGTCTCTGTCATGGCCAGGAACAGTCTCAAAACAAAGGCCGTGTGCGCCAGGATCTCCCATTCTTCCCCATTGTACCCTGAAGTTACCCCTGTACCCCGCTATCTGTCACCAGTTGCACCTGATGCAAGGCTGCTTTCTGCTCGAGAAGCCGCTCGAGCATCAGGAAAGTCAAATTCCACCGGGTAGATGCATCCTTAACCAGCTGGTGCACTAGGGAGCCTTGCTTAGCCTGCTTTGCCTGGAGGAGGTCGCTGCACTTCACGCTCCAGTTAAAGAAACCGACCAGCTTCCTCCCCCACTCAATCAGGGAGCTAAGGGTGCTGACCCCAATCCCCTTCCCCCCCAAGTCCAGAGCATCCATGACCACCAGGTGAAGGGTGTGTGCGGCGCAAGGGATGCTGGTGAAGCCCCCCTCATGGACTGCCCTCAAGATGTTGGCCGCATTATCGGTGACCACGCACCCCTTGGTGAAAGGCACGCCTGGTGTGACCCATTCCCTCACCATGGCGGTCAGGGCTTCCTTGATGTTCAGGGACATGTGGGGGCCATCCATTACTTCCGCTTGAAGTGGCAGGAGCGGTCCTGCTTCGGGACCGCTCCTGCCACTGCCAAATGCTGCCTCCGGGTCCTGCCACCTGTGTACTGTCACCGCCAGGTAGGCATGCTGAGCATTCCTGCTCTACCACAGGTCTGTGGTGAAGTGGACAGCGGACCCCCCAGCCCCTGCCAGCTGCTCCCTCACCCGCTCCTTTAAAGCCCGGTACAGGGCTGGCACCACCTACTGACTCAGGGTGGTGTGCTAGGGCAGGTGAAACTGGGGGGGGGGGGGGCAGGATGTCAATGAGGCACCTGAACCCCTTGTCCCCAACCACTGAGAAGGGCTGCCCATCCAGAACGATCATTTCCCCCAACATGCGCATGGCTTACTCTTGAAAGCCGCCCCACCCTCCACGTCCTGCAGCTGCCCCCATCCCAGGTCCTCCATGGTGGACTGACACTGCTGCTGCTGCTGCTGCCCCTAGCAGTGATACCACTCCTGCTGCTAGAGGCAGATGTTGGAGCAGGATGCTTGCCCACTGATGGAGGCGGACGACTGGCCGCTGCAGTTGGGAACTCACTGGCATCCAATGACCCTGCCTGACCACTTAGCAGCACAGCGGTGTGTCATCCCTTGAGGTGCATCGCCATGGCAGTTGTGCCAATGTTGGTGAGTACCTGCCTATGCTTCACCACTTTCTGGCACAAACTGCACTGCACCTCCCTGGGATCATCCACCCGCACCAACTTAAAATGCACCCATACGGATGATTTTTTGCCTTGTCCTGCCTTCTGGCCCACACTGGATGATGAACCGCTGACAGCGCTGCTGGGAGGGGCAGAATAACATGGTGGTGACACAGCTCTTGGAGGGACAGTCATCGCCTCAGCTCCAGACAACTTCTCCATGGGACTAGTGTCTGCCTCGCTGTCCCCAATCACAGTGATGTCCCGCGAAGGGGAGTACTGGGACCCTGAGGCTGCTGTACTGCCCACCATGCTGCTGCCACTCTCCCCATGCCCCGTATAGCTGCTGCTGCTCCTCTCCCTGCTACCATTGCCTGGGGATCGGGCCCTGCCTCCAGCAGTCGGGGTGGGATCCACCAGCCCTGGAATGCTGTGGATCACCTCAACAATGGGGGTTGATGGTGGTCCATGGTGAACAATATCGGACCCTGCCCCTGAAGCACCTGCACCTACTCCTGCAGCTGCAGCCTCCTGGACTGCATGCCTTCCAGTGCCCTGCATGGCAGTGGAGGATGCTGGCAGGAGGCGCTGCCGAACCAAACCCCGGCTATTGCCAATTTAGGGAGCCTCGGAAGCCTGTCACCCAAAATCAGGCCTGTGGAGTCTGGGGCATGGTGATGGGCTCTGGCTGCATTCTGCTGCCACTCCGCTGGCACAGCCCCTACCACCTCTGCCACGTGCCCCATTGCCCGCCTTATGGGCAGCAGACCAGTCTCTCCTGCTTCCCTTCTCTATGTCTTCCAACCCAAGAAATGTACTTGTATATATATATATATATATATATATATATATATATATATATATATATATTTATACACATTAACTCTAACTACTATTAACTATTCTAAAATCTATGGAACTAAATGGACTATTGGCCTAGTCCTACAAACATAGTGTTAGTGTGTAGTAGTTATTCAGTTTTAATATTTTAGACTATCTCTATCTATCTCTATAACTAAGCTAACTGATTGAAGATATTGAACATTACATCTTTGACTGCCCATATAGTGAGACCTTAAGGTCCAAAATTATGTTCCCTCTATTAAAAGGGAAAGAACATTGGGACGTCAGTTATTAATTATCTTATTTATTGGCCAACTCAAATGTTGAAATAACAAGGGCAGTGTCAAGATTCTCTTGGATGTTGGATGCTGGTAGGAAAACCAGGCTGTCTGGAAATGGCTAAGAGGGAGCTGTAAAGCAGACATCGGATGATATTACTTGCCCAAGGGGGTCTTACTTCTTACTTCTTATTTTTATTTCATGTTTTCGTGGGCTTGAAGGATGAAATTATATTTGTTACTGGACAATGTTTTGACGGGCCTGAGATCTGTGGGAAAGCTTAGTGGATTCCACTACTAAATACGAGGCCCGTATGGACACTTGATAGCGATATAATGTTTAGATGAGTGAGTCATACTTATTTACCAACAGTGTATGAATATGCTGATTATTTTATAAGTCCCTTGTTAGGGCTGGTCCCAAAGGAAACTTAAATCTTGCAGGGGCCAAGTGTTGCCTCCAGAAGCCCCGGGAAGGGTAAGGCAATTTTATTTTTATCTTTTTTTCTGGATTTCTGTGTTTATAACTGTTGATCAGCTATTTTGACCTTTTGTTATTTACTATTTAACTGTGTATTAAATTTGTTATGACCTATGGTCAAACAATAAAACTTACTACTGCTATTACTTAGCTAACTCCTACAACTATGCATCTATCTACAGTAACTATCTAATATCTGTCTATATATATATACATACACAATATATACATACACAACATTACACAGGGATGGGGGGGGCACAGACAGCCCACAACAAACAACACAGGGAGGGGTGCAAAACTGAAATGAAACCTAAATCAATCTAATCCTACTCTAAATAAATACAAAAACAGAGGAAGGGAATCAGGGAGGGTATATATAGTGGGAGGAGGGGAGGATTCAATGGAGGGTAGGGAGAAAGAACAAAGGGAGAGTTAAAAAATAAAAATAACACCTAAATCTATCTAGTCAAATCTAAATAAATGAAAGTAGGAAGGTAAATGTGTGGGATGGGTGAAATAGGAGGAGGATGGCAATGAATTAGGAATAGGAATAGGAAGGAACACAAACTGCTGGGAGATGGAGACATCTGAAAATGCCTGCTGTCAGGAACAGTGGCTAACTCAGAAGGTGTTGGAAGGGGTGAAGGCAATGACTTTGTGTAGCCTAGCTATGTCCAATTGCAGACTGCGAAGCCAGTGGTTTTTGCTGCCCGAACTCATCGGAGCTCATCCAAACGATACCGAACTGTTTGGTCGTTTTTTAGTTTGAATCGAGTTCAGATCGTTTGGTTAGGTTGGGTTCGGCCGTTTGGTTCAGTCATCCGAATGGACCGAGTTCAGTCCGAACTCCGAGCTCCTGAACCCCGTTCGCACATCCCTACACAGTTGGGGAGGGGTGGGGGTTGGAGCTGGGGGGGCATAATGAACTAATTATAGAGTGGGGGTACAATGGTTATCGGTGGGGGGAGCATGAATTGATTATATGGGGAGGCGACTAACTGATTATGTGGTGGGGCAGCACCATGAATTCATGATTGGGGGCACAAATGAACTGGTTATGGGTGGTGGGGCAGCATGAATTGATTATATGGGGATGCAACTAACTGATTATGGGGTAGGGGCAGCAGCATTAATTGATTATTGGGGGCACAAATGAATTGGTTCTGGGTGGGGGGTAGTATGAATTGATTATATGGGGATGTGACTAAATGATTATGGGGTGGGGGCAGCATGAATTGATTATGGGGGCACAAATGAACTTTTTATATATCTAGAAGAATGTCACTTTGCATGGTATAATGTGCTTAACAGGCTGTATTTTGGGGTGTCTTGTGTGTTTGGTTATGTTAAGCTTGGCCATTTGGAATTTAGTGCTCTGCATGCATGCTTTATTACTTGCTTTCTGCTTGTAGAATGTTTGTAGTTGGAATTGTTGGAAACACCCAGGTGTAAACCATAATTGGGGGTACAGTGAGCAGTGACAGACAACCTCCAAATTGAGGAAGGGCAAAAGCACCTTTAAATTTAATTCACATGCATGCGAGCAGGGTAGCACCCCCAGGCGGCAGGAGACAAAGGGGACGTGTGTGTGTGTGTGTGTGTGTGTGTGTGTGTGTGTGTGTGTGGCATCTTGACTTCTTGGCCATGGGCCCATTCCACCCTAACTAGGCCCTTTTGTTCAGCTGTAAATGCACCCAGTAAGAGCTAAGATATTTTTGTTGCTTGGATGTTTCTCTGCTTCCCAAACAAGAAACATCCACCTTTGGGGGCTTTAATACTAGATGAAAATAATATTGCCAGGATTTGTGAAGCATTTGTTAGATGTGGTGCATGCAGACATAATGCTAAACTGGAACCTCATAAATGATTGCATGTCATATTGATGATATACTATAGTATGTTGTACCCAGTAAATCCCTATGATCTGTATGTGAATTGTCATTCACAATGAATTATTGTGCATACTTATAGAACTATTTCAAGTACATGGACTGTTATTCACAGTATACAGTGTTGCTTCAAAAGTTAATGGGAGAGTTTAATAGACTTAGATAATATTTTATCTCCCCAATTATTATTATCAGGTTTAGTGGGTATATCCAGGAAATGCTAGGCATCTGCTTGAAATTCAGTGACACTTTCCAAATAACCTCTATAAGCAAAGGCTGGTCCCATACAATACTGATATGGATTCTATTTGTGGGTGGGGTCTTCTTTTCAGGCAGTGTAAAGGGCCCCATCAGAGGAGATCTTTCTAGGTCATTATAGCTGCTTCATACAATCTCTTTCCCACATTCACAAAAATGGGAAGGATGAAGGGATATAATCTACATTAAAAATGAAAGAGATTAGAAATGACATGAGATCAAGCCAAAAATGAGATTAAATTTGTGAAATTCACTTGGGGTTTGCAATATGAAAGCTTAAGCACAATTAAAAAGAGCTTTGAAGTGATAATGAAATCTTTTACAGATATGAAAGAAGACGTGGCTGGCGGGGTCAAAGGAAGCTTTCTGCACTCGTTTGCAAGTTTAACTCTGTTAAGGTATAATAAAATGTTTAAGTTTTATTTAGCCTGTGTCCAAATGCACGTGCACAGAGTCCATATGATTTGCATATAAGGTCACCTAACCTAGGGTGGCTAGATTTTTAAAACCTCATAGTGGGTCACCCATGCTTCACTCCCCATTACCCTGATTAGTGTGAATAGATCTAAATTAACATATTAATTTATATAGAGTTATGTTAATTCATACATCATTTAGCACATGGAGATAGACAGGCAGACACAGAGGGTGAAAACAGACATGACGCTAACCACCCTTTAACTACCCTAGGTGGTCATTTATGCATGTTGCAGGGCTGCATAGGACACCAATATAGTCCTGCAACATGCATAAATAACCACCAAGGGTGGTTAAAGGGTGGTTAGCGTCATGTCTGTTTTCACCCAAAGATACTCGCCAGCACTGGAGGTGGTGAGTGACAGAGGAGGCTGTCCTGGGCTCTGCTTCTGTACCTCCTAGGGCCTTGCTGCATTTTGCTTGGTTGCATGGCTGATGTCTGTGCTGCCATGCCACCGGACCACACAGCTTGGAACCAATTGCACTGCCCAGAGGCAGGGTGGGACATTTGAGTGGTCCCACCTAGCCTCTGTGAGTGGGGGATGGGGCGAATGGCATGATATTTGGTCACCTTATCCTAACACTTATCCTTTTCTTCTGGAGATCATTATGACCCACAGGTGTTGCGTTGGCTGAATAGCTTCATTGATTGGTTGGATAGGGGGTAGAAAAATCATATGAAATAGTCTCGGATATGGGAGGACAAGAATGTGTTTTGCTTAATTACTCCACAGTCTTCTGTAACTTCCAGGATGTTAATTTTTAAACACTTTTACAAGACTCTAGTTACCCACTTGCCTGGAGCTGCTCACTAAGATGAGTAAAATATAAGTTTTTCTATTATAATAAATTATTATTGTAAGGAGGGGAGAACTGATTTTGTGCAAGGGTAGAGCAGACTTAGGTTGCACTAATTTATATTTCATAGCTTTCAAACATTTGAAAAATATGTCAAAATTAATTTATTATATATTTCAATCAAAATCTTTTTATGCATAGTTGAACCTTCCATTTCCAGACATCTCAGGGAACGTACTTTTTGATGGCATTAAATCGTAGAACGTCCTAACCAAACACCAAAACCCCAGAACAGTTCTGCAGCATTCAGATGAGTTTGGGCAGTGTTCAGGCAGGAAAAACCCTGGCTGGCAGGCCCAGGGAGGGGTGGGTCAGCTGAGGAGAGGTGGAGAGAGGCTTGGACTAGCAGATAGCCTTCCCAATCACTGTCCCTCTTTTCCTCAGACCACTGGCTTTGCAGTTTGCAATTGGACAGGGGCTAGACTGCACAGAACCAATGGGGCTTGTGGTAAGGCGGGCGCAGCAAGTAACAAAAGTCATTGCCCTCCCCCCCTTTCATATCATTCTGCGGTAGCCACTGATCCTGTCAGCAGGTGTTTTCAAAACTCTCCCTCTCCCAGCAGTTTGTGTTCCTCCCAATCCGTTGCTATCCTCCTCCTATTTCACCCATTTCCACACATTTACCTCCATAGTTTCATTTATTTAGATTAGATTAGATAGATTTAGGTGTTATTTTTATTTTTTACCGCTCCCTTTGTTCTTTCACCCTGCCCTCCATTGAATCCTTCCCTCCTCCCTGTATATATTCCATCCCTGATTCCCTTTCCCTGTTTTTGGATTTATTTCGCTCCCCCCTACCTCTCTGCACTTATCGCCCTCCATACTCCAGCTCGTGCACTTCGCTCCTCCTCTGTCCCTTCTCTCACCCTTCCACGCCTTCCCTGCTCCCCTAAGCGTCTTCGTCCCTTCTCACTTGCTGCCCCCCATGCCTGGAACTCCCTGCCTGTCCACATCCACCTTGCCCCTCCCTACATACCTTCAAATCTCTCCTTAAAACTCACCTCTTTCGCTCTGCTCTGTCTGACTCTTTATCCTGCTGAGCCACTATTTCCTATACCTACGATCGGTTTACCCTTATCCTTGCCACATGGACCTGCCTGCTGTCATTCTCATCGTAACCAAGCCAAGTACGTGCACTTGAGACCTCGCATCTTCATGAATGTTAGACCCCTTGTCTCTCCCTCTGTTCCCCTTCCTAAGTCTCTCCCCCAGCTCCTGTCTCTCAGATTGTAAGCCCTAGGGGCAGGGACCGTGTCTATTTTATTACTTTGTAAAGTGCCAGGTACACTGCTTGCGCTATATAAATATTTATTATTATTATTAATAATAATAATAATAATAATAATATTAATAATAATAATAATACAAATTTAGAGTAGGAATAGATAGGGATGGGCGAACAGAATGTGGTTCGGATGTTTGGACATTGACGTTAGGTCATTTGGATCAAAACCCGAGTTTGTGTTTGGTTGTTCGGTTTGGCGGAGTTTGGTTTGGCCAAACCTGGCTGAACATTCGAAAATAGTGCTACCGATACCGAATTTGAATTTTGTTTCGGTATCGGTATCATTTGACCCTGAAACGACCCCTGGTGCCAGGAAGTCTGCTCCTCAGCAGCCTCCCCCTTCCAGTCACATTTTTCCTGCCTGAAGTCACGTTTTTCCCACCCCCGAACTCATTCGAACTCGCCCGAACATGACCGAATTGTTCGGCTGTGTTTGAGTTCGGTCCGAACTCCGAACATCCGAACCGTGTCCACCCATCCCTAGGAATAGAATGATTCAGGTTTAATTTCAGTTTTGTACCTCTTCCTGTGTTGTTTGTTGTGATCTGTCTGTGTTCTCCCCCTCCCTGTGTGTGTGTGTGTGTGTGTGTGTGTATATAGATAGATAGATAGATAGATAGATAGATAGATGTAGGTGTTAGCTTAGTTATAGAGATAGATATAGTGTGTAGTGATTCTGTTTTAATATTTTATAGTGTGTTTGTAGGACTAGGCCTTTGTAGATATTAGATAATATTCCATTTAGTTCCATAGGTTTTAGCAGTTAGCAGTTAGAGTTATTGTAGATATATATAATATTAGATTACAAATTTGAATAAATAAAAATATAAAATCTTCCTCTGCATTCTTTGGGTGGGAGAAATTGAGAAGGGAATCAGGGGAGGCTGGTCTGCTTCCCGTAAGGTGGGCAATGGGGCATGTAGCAAAGGTGGCAGGGGCCGTGCCAGCAGTGGCAGGCCTCAGCAGCAGCCCAAGCCCATCACCACACCCCAAACTGCATAGGCCTGGTTTTGGCAGTCAGACTTCAGAGGCTCCCAGAAGTGGCACTAGGGGTGTGGTTCGGCAATGCCTCCTGCCAGCGTCGTCCACTGCCACGCAGGGCACTGGAAGGCCTGCACTCCAGGAGGCTGCGACTGTCTCTGCTATGGCTGCAGGAGCAGGTGCAGGTACTTTGGGGTCAGATGTTCATCATAGGCCACCAATGCTCCCCATTACTGAAGTTATCCCCAGCAGCTGGTGGATCCCACCCCGGCTGCTAGAGGCAGGGCTCGATTCCCAGGAAATGGCAGCAGGGAGAGGAGCAGCAGTAGCAGCAGCAGCAGAATCTGTAGGGCGCAGCAGCCTCAGGGTCCCAGTACTCCCCTTCGCGGGACACCACTCAGATTGGGGACAGCGAGGTAGACACTAGTCCTGTGTAGGAGATGTCTGGTGCTGAGGTGATGGCTATCCCTCTGAGAGCTGTGTTGCCACCATGTTCTTCTGCCCCTCCCATCAGCGCTGTCAGTGGTGTTTCACCCAGTGCGGGCCAGAAGGCTGGAGGCAGCAAAAAATCCTCTGTATGAGTGCATTTTAAGTTGGTGCAGGTGGATGATCACAGTTTGTGCCAGAAGGTGGTGAAGCATGGGCAGGTGCTCACCAACCTTGGCACAACTGCCATGGTGAGACACCTGAAGGCATGCCACACCGCTGTGCTGATAAGCGGGAAGGCAGGGGCAGTGGACACCAGTGGGTTCCCGACTGCAGCGGCCAGTCATCTGCCTCCATCAGTGGGAAGCATCCTCAAGCAGCTACCTTAAGCAGCAGGAGCACTGGTATTTCTGCTTGGGGGGAACAGCAACAGAAGCAGCAGCAGCAGCAGCAACAACAGCGTCAGTGCACCATGGGGGAGCTGGGGTGGGGGCAGCTGCCAAGTCCCTCGGCAGCTGCAGGATGTGGAGGGCGATGTGGCTTTCAAATGAGAACCACGTGCACGTTGGGGGAAAGGATAGCACTCAATGGACAGCCTTTCTCACTGGTCGGGGACATGGGGTTTAGGTGCCTGATTGGCTTCCTGGCCCCCCAGTTTAAGCTGCCCTCACGCACCACCCTGAGTTGGCAGGTGGTGCCAGTCTTGTACCGGGCTTTAAAGTAGCGGGTGAGGGAGCAGCTGGCAGGGGCTAGGGATGCCACTGTCCACTTCACCACTGACCTGTGGTTGAGTTGAAACGTGCAGCACTCCTACCTGGCAGTGACAGCACACTGGTGGCAGGACCCAGAGGCAGCATTTGGGAGTGGCAGGAGGGGTCTTGAAGCAGGGTATATGTCGGTCTTGCTTCAGGTGGATGTAACAGATGGCCCCCACACTTCTTGGAACATCAAAGCAGCCCTGACCACCATGGTGATGGAGTGGGTCATGCCAGGTGCACCCATCACCAAGGGGTGCATGGTGGCGGACAATGCAGCCAACATATTGAGGGCAGTTCATGAGGGGGGGGGCTTCACCAGCATCCCTTGCGCTGCACACATCCGTCACCTGGTGGTCAGGGATGCTCTGGGCTTGGGGGAGAAGGGGATTGGGGCAGGCACCCTTAGCTCCCTGATCGAGCGGGGGAGGAAACTGGCCAGTTTCTTTAACAGGAGCATGAAGTGCAGCGACACCAGCTGGTGCAGGATGTGTCCACCAGGTGGAATTCTATGTTCCTGATGCTCAATCGGCTTCTCAAGCAGAAAGCCGCCTTGCATCAGGTTCAACTGGTGATGGCCAGCGGGGCACCTCCAGGGTACAATGGGGTTGAATGGGAGATCCTGGCTCACACGGTCTTTGTGTTGAGACTGGTCTGGCCATGATGGAGACCAGGAACTCGTCCACTGCCACTATCAGCCAGGTGAACCCTCTGGTCCAGAGTCTCCACAGGAGGCTGGATGAGATTATCCAGGGGTGGGATTGTGGCCCTCAGGGCAAGAAGATGGCGGCTGAGGCAGTTGCCCTGGTGTGGCAGCTGAAGGCAGGGCTTGATTAGCTCATGCAGTGGGAGGAATATGTGTTGGCAACCATGCTGGACCCCAGGATCAAGGGCAGCGCTCTATGGCCACTGGAAGGGTGGTGGAGAGGGTCTGGCAGGCAGAGAGGGCTCTTGAGAGTGCACGGCAGCAGCAGCAGGATGCCCCTGGGGATGGTGGGGGTGGGAGCAGCCACCCCTTTTAGTGGGTGGGGTCTATCCCTGCCCCCAGCTGTAGCAGTAGCTGCACCAGCAGCAGGGTGAGCAGCAGCAGCACCCCTATTGTGAGCTGCAGCAGCTCGTATGTGCAGGCCACTCTGGCAAGCATGGGCCCCTGCACAGCAGGGCAGGCAGCGTGGCTGAGGGCAGTGGTGTAGGTGGTGCCAAAGGACAGTTATGTGAGGGAGTACAATAGCACCTCTGCAGCAGTGGAGATCTACCTAGAGGAGGAGCAGTGCATCGATCCCAGCAGCAATCCCTTGGCCTACTGGGCTGGTAAGACCCACGTGTGGCCGGCCCTGTTCAAAGTGGCCAAGGGACTGTTGTCCTGCCCACCAACGAGCATCCCCAGTGAGTGGGTGTTCTCTATGGTGGGGGACATTTGCTTGCCACACTGCCTGAGACTAGGGGCCAAGTTGGTGGAGCAGTTGCTGTTCATCAAGGTGAACCTTCCGCTGCTGGGATTCCCCAAGCTGCCCCTGGACATGGATTGATGGTACAGTGGCACACACCATCCCATGCCAGGGACAGTTTTGGGATGGGGTTCCTCCTCAATCTGGGCTGCTGCTGCTGCTTAGGTGCTGTCCCTCCCTCCCAATGGTTCCCCAGTGATTGAAGGGGGTATGACTCATTAAGAGTGGGGGGTGCTGGACCCACAGTGAGAGGGGGGGCAGGGGAGGAGTGATATTGGGTGGGGGGGAAGGAAGAGAGGAAGGGAGGAAAGTGACGAGTGGAGGGTATGTCCCTGGGGGTCTGGCGGGATGGCCATCGGGGGGGGGGGCTGGGTAGTGGGCCAGTTGGGCTTTCACATCCATTGGGGATATGATGGGCCGGGGTAATTATGGTCTTTCAGGGAGGTGAAGGACAGCTGTGTGGAGGGATAGGTGTCTAATTTCTGTCCCTCACACAGGCCCCCTGGCAGGTGGCATAGGGATAGGGCTCAGAGGAGCCCCTGGTCTGGAATTGCTGCTGTTGAATGCGAGGTCAGTCTGCAATAAGTCAACCACAATCCGGTAGTTGATTCTGGATCAAGCGGCTGACCTCATATGTATTACAGAGACCTGGCTGGACAATGATTCGGGGCCTATATCGGCTGACTTTGTGCCAGTTGTGTACTCTGTAGAGCACCAACACAGAGCAGAAGGATTGGGAGAAGTTGTAGCCATTGTTTTTAAGGATATCTGGACTGTGAGGAAGTATCTGGTGCAGACCATTTTGGGCATGGAGGGGGTCCACCCTGTGGTCGATTTGGCAGGAGACAGATTAGGGCTGCTTTTGATATATTGTGCACCTACCTGTATTGTAGCATCCCTAAACGCTCTAGCATAACTGGTATCAGAGGTGGTCTTGCGATCCCCAAAGACTGTGGTCTTGGGGGATTTCAATATCCACACCGATGCTGGGTTGGGGGGAGCAGAGCGTGAGTTCATGACAACCATAGGACTGTTTCTGAGGGTAAAGGGTCCAACACATGAGGGGGGACATTCCCTTGATCTGATGTTCTGCACTGGCCTTGAGGCACGGGATCCGGTGGTGGGGGATGTAACAGTTTTACCCCTGTCATGGACGGATCATTACCTCCTCCAGACCAGTCTCCTCCCCTGGAAGGGTGCAGGACCAATTCGTTGGGTCCGCCCCTGGAGACTTATGGAACCAGAGAGGTTCTGGAATGCTCATGGGAAAATACCTTCTGATCTTGATGATCGTTCACTCAATGGCCTTGTTGTCTTCTGGGAATATAACTTGCTGGCTGAGGCTATCGACCGAATGGCTCCCAAGCATCTGCTTCCCTGCCAATGGCAGGGGTCACCATGGTTTATGGAGGACCTCCACCGAATGATGCTGGATGGATGGCAGTTGGAGCAACAGTGGTGTCAAACTCGTGCTGAAACTGACTGATTGGAGCATAAAGCAAGTTTAAGAGCGTATGCTGTTGCAATACGGGTAGCAAAGAAAGAGTTCTTTGCCACCCTTATTGTGTCTGCGAAGTCACGTCCAGCGGAGCTTTTCCGGGTGGTGCAGGGGCTGGTCAGTCTGGCCTCTCTCCGTCTGGAGCTGGAATTTTCCAGTGTCCACTGTGACATGTTTGCTGACTCTTTCACAGATAAAATTGCTCAGATTCACCACAATCTTGATGCTGCATTAATGACAGTGAATGAATCAGAGGTACAGGAAGCACCACCTTGTCGGTGGTTGTGGGATCAGTTTCAGTGGGTTTCCCCCACTGATGCAACAGATGCTCTTGGGACAGTCTGGGTCACCTGTTGTGAATTAGATCTGTGCCCATCCTGGCTGGTGAAGGCCAGCAGGGAGACATTAGGGCTGTTGCTGGCGGGGGTGGTCAATGCCTCCCTTAGGGAGGGAAGGGTGCCGAGCCATCTTAAAGAGGCGGTGGTACGGCCGCTACTCAAAAAGCCATCCTTGAGCATTGATTCCCCAGCCAGCTATCAGCCAGTCTCTAACCTTCCCTTTTTAGGGAAGATTATTGAACGGATGGTTGCCCAGTGGTTACAGGAGCACCTGGACCGGATCTTTTTTCTTGATCCCTCGCAGTCTGGTTTTTGCCCTGGGTTTGGCACGGAGACTGCACTTGTGGTCTTGGTTGATGACATGTGCCGTGAATTAGATCAGGGCAGATCCACAATTTTGATCTTACTGGATCTGTCAGTGGTATTTGATACCGTTGATCATGAGTTGCTGGTGGAGAGGCTGCAGGACCGGGTCAGGGTGAATGGAACTGTTCTAGAATGGTTTCAGTCATTTCTGGCAGGGAGAACACAGTGGGTGGTTCTCGGGGAATTTACATCATCTTCTCGGAATCTCATGTGTGGAGTCTGCAGGGTTCTATTCTGTGCCTTCTCCTGTTCAACATGTATATGCAACCTTTGGGTGAGGTCATGAGAAGTTTCGGCTTTCAATGTCATCAATACACCAATGATATGCAGCTCTACCTCTCATTCTCGAGTGATCCAGGTCCGGCAGTCTCGGTGCTTATCCAGTGCTTGGCAGCTGTGGAGAACTGGATGAGGGTGAGCTGTCTGAAAATGAATCCTGACAAGATGGAGGTGATGTTGGTGGGGAGGTCTGAGGTGGTGGTGGCTCCCATCATTGGTGGAATCTGACCCCCTTTGACCGCTCAGGTTCATAGTCTGGGGGTGCTCCTTGAACCACAGCTTTGCCTGGATTGCCAGGTGGAGGCTGTGGCGAAGGGAGCATATCGCCAATTATATCTGGTACAACAGCTGTGGCCGTATGTCTCGGACTCGGATCTAGCCATCATCATCCATGCTTTTGTTACCTCTCGACTGGACTACTGCAATGCGCTCTATATGGGGCTGCCCTTGACGATGGTCCAGAGGTTGCAGCTAGTGCAGAATACGGGGGCCCATCTCCTGACAGGGACGGGCTGCCGTGACCACATTACACCTGTGTTCCGTGCTCTGCACTGGCTGTCTATTATCTTCCAGGCCCAATTCAAGGTGCTGTTTATGACCTACAAAGCCCTAAACGGTTTGGGTCCTAGTTACCTGCAAGACCGCCTCAGACCCCAGGTTCCTTTGTGGCCCTTGCAGTTGGCCAGGGATGCTCAGCTTGAAGTCCCCGGGGTATGTTGGGTGGCAATGGCACAAAGGGCGTTCTCAGTGGCCGTGCCTCAGCTGTGGAATTCCCTCCTTTCAGAGGCCCGCGTATCCCCAGACCTCCCCTCTTTCTGTAGATGTGGTAAAACCTGGCTGTTCCACCGGGCCTTCGGGGTGGGGGAAGGGTAGGTGGGGTGGTAGGGTTTTATTGTTTCATTGCCTGGAAGCTGTGTCCATTTTATATTTTATATTGTATTTTAATTGTTTTGTAGTTTTTAAGTTGATTTTATTGTTATGAGTATGTGTGATGTACGCCACCCAGAGCTGCCACTGTGCAGGAGGGAGTGGGTTAAAAATATTCAAATAAATAAATAAATAAATAAATAAAAATATAAATTGCCCAGCCCCTCCCTGCCGCCCCTCTCTTTCACTAGATGGCCTCGGATGGCCTATCTGACTGACCTCATGATGCTGGGTGGCATTGGGAAGCTGTAAGTCTGCCAGCCGGCCTCTGGCTAGATGACCTCGGCCCGCCTATCTGACTGGCTCCTCTCTCGTGCTGCAGTCTTTGCCAGCCTATCGAATGCCCGGCCAAGGTCCCAGCCTGCGTTTCCTACTGCCTCTCATGCCACACTGCCTGTCTGCCTGCTCAGGTTGTTAACCTCAAACCCTACCTCAGTCTGCCTTCCGATGTTTATGCCACACTGCTTGTCTGCCCGCCCACCCGCCCGCCCACTCGCCCAGGTTGCCAAGATCAAACCCTGCCTCAATCTGCCTTCTGATGCTCATGCCATGCTGCCTGTCTGCCCGCCTATGTTGCTAACCTCAAAGCCTGCCTCAGTCTGCCTTCTGATGCTCATGCCATGCTGCCTGTCTTCCCACCCTTTGGGCAAAGCTCAAACCCTGCCTCAGTCTGCCTTCCAATGCTCATGCCACACTGCCTGTCTGCCCGCCCCGGTTGCCAAGATCAAAGTCTGCCTCAGTCTGCCTTCCGATGGTCATGCCACGCTGCCTGTCTGCCCACCCAGGTCACCAAGATCAAACTCTGCCTCAGTCTGCCTTCCGATGCTCAT
>QEPC01005395.1:36273-62060 GCA_003113815.1 Sphenodon punctatus | reverse complement strand
GGGCTCCATTGCCATAAGTGCTTTGGCCAAACTTACCTACGTCAGGTTCTGGTTATGACTGCTAGCACTAGAGGAAGGCGATTTACCACTTATGTGCCTTAGAGAAGAGCTTACCACTTTGAGTCCAAGAGTCTATCTTTGGCTACAGTATCTGTACCACATTCTATCTTCTTGTGGCTTCTCGGTTAGTTACCTTATGGGAAAAAATTTAAAGGCCATAGAGGTAGAACTAAAGACGAAGATTCAGGATATAGCCTTCCAAGAGGACTTGGCAACTGTAGCGCATTGGAGGGTAGCACCACTCCTGAGTCAGCTCAAGAGAGAGGCAAAATTTGAGCAATATCTGGATAGGCTGACTAATCCGCGATTGCGCAGGCTGTATACACAGCTCTGATTTCAACTTCTACAAACAGCTGTTACTGAGGGAAGGCATAACCAAATACCCTATAAGCAACAGTTATACTCATGCTCGCTACTTGAGGTTGAGTCAACTTCCCACCTCCTGTTAAGATGCCCATTCTATAATACTCTGCGGGAAGTATGGCTGATACCCTTATTAAAGAAGAGCAGAGAACTAAAAAGTGGACCTACTTATCAGTATCTCCTATCCTTGAGGGGAAGCGAAGAGCTTGTGGCTATAGCTACTTTCCTGAGTTTGGCCGAACAAAAAAGGGCCTGAATTAGACAGACGAAGCTAAAATTGGATTGTCCTCACTAGACTCTTGTCTACTACCCAGCACTTATTCATGGACCTAACTAGACACTCCTGGAGTCCCTGACTTTCTGGAGGCACTCATAGTAAATTGTAGGGGCAATTCCCAATTAAACATATGAGGCTAATCTTGGGGTCTAATGGGAATGCCTCGGGGGCAGAGCACTCAGTATCAGTATATCTGGGTCTTCTGATTTAATAACCCAGCTAGCTGGCTTTGGTTTTCCAGCTTGATTATACTCGATTGACAAATTGAATGACTTAAAGGAGGATCATGGGGGATAAGTTTGTGGCTGTATGTTTATGCTGTCTGCCACTCTGGGGTTATCTAGCTGCGACTGGGTTTTGGCTGCAACTGTAGATGTATTTTTGTATTTAGAATTATTTTAGTATTATATTTTATTTTATTTTATTATTGCATTTCATTGTATTTTATTTTGCTCTATAAGGGCTATAGCAGAAGCTAGTCCCTGAATAAACTAAAACTAATTAAACTACTGGGAAATCTAATGTCTGCTACTGCTGCTGCCAATGCCGCCTCTGCTGTGCCACGAGTTCTGCTACCAGTCAATTCAATGTCTGCTGCTGCTGCCAGTGCTGCCTCTGCTGTCTGTGCTATGGGTTCTAATACTTAGTAAACCAATGTCTGCTTCTGATGCCAATGCCACCTCTGTTGTGCCATGGGTTCTGCTACTGGGCAATCTAATGTCTGCTGCTGCTGCTGCTGCTGCTGCTGCCAATATCGCCTCTGCTGTGCCATGAGTTCTGCTACCAGGCTATCCAATGTATGCTGCTTCTGCCAGTGCTGCCTCTGCTGTCTGTGCTATGGGTTCTCCTACTATACTGAGTAAACCAATGTCTGCTGCTGCCGCCAATGCCACCACTGCTGTGCCACAGGTTCTGCTACCGGGCAATCCAATGTCTGCTGCTGCTGCCAATGCTGCCTCTGCTGTCTGTGCCATGGGTTCTCCTACCAGGCAATCCAATGGCTGCTGTTGCTTCCAATGCCGCCTCTGCTGTCCTGCTGCTCCATCAATGCCTGGCAGCTTGCAACACCCGGTGAAGTAGGGGTGCCAGCCACCAAGCCCTGGCTGGGCTTTTGCCGCTGCTTTGCTGATGCAAGTAACAAGTAACAAAAGTAATTTCCCTCCCCCCTTCCAATTTGTTCTGATGTAGCCACTGATTCTGTCAGCAGGCATTTTCAGAACTCTCCCTCTCCCAGCAGTTTGTGCTCCTCGCAATCCATTGCCATCCTCCTCCTGTTTCACCCATTGTCACACATTTACCTCCATAGTTTCATTTATTTAGATTATATTAGATAGATTTAGGTGTTATACCTGGCATCAAGAAGCAGCCACTCCTGCCCCAGGACCCACCATCAGGGTTATGTGGCCTACATTACAGGCAGGGAGGACTGTCATTCCACTTCATCCAGAAGCTGCCACTTCTGTCCCAGGACCCACCATCAGAGTTCTGGGGCCCATATTACAATCAAGGGGAGTCATCATTCCACAGCATCAAGAAACAGCTACTCCAGCCCCAGGACCCAACATCAAGGTTCTGGGGCCATCATTCTGTTCACAGGGAGCCATCATTCCACTGCATCAAGAAACAGCCAGCCACTCCAGCCCCAGGACCCACCATCAGGGCTCTGGGGCCTAAGTTACAAGCAAGGAGGGCTGTCCATCCACTTCATCCAGAAGCTTCCACTCCTGTCCCAGGACCCACCGTCAGGGTTGTGGGGCCATCATTCTGGGTCACATGCCCCTGAAGATCTAGTAGTTCAGAGTTCCTGACTGCCGCCAGACCCTGACCCGCTGCCGGACCTGGGGCCAGAGCCCCAGCATCACCACGTAGGGCGGTCCCTGGGGTGGGGTTTTAAAAAAAACATACAGGGCTGGGCAGGGTGGGGGGGAGGTGAACCCTGGTGCCCCTTCCACTCACGCAGCCTGGAGAGGGAAGGGGAGGGGGGAAACCAGGTTCCCCCATGCCCCCCACCCCTCACCCAAATGGGTTCAACCCCCCGAAACAGGTTCGGGCCGAACAGCCAGAACCCAAATGGTTTTTCGGGCACCAAACATCTAATGGGCCAAACACTGAACCCCCCGGTGTTCACACATCCCTATTATTGATATTGGATACCAGGTACCAATGGCGCTAGCTATCTGGAGACCCTTACTGATGTTTGTATTTGCAAAGCCTTTACAGTGCTGCGATTTCAGTCCACGAGAACAGAGGTAGTCCAAGGATGCTATAAAGGTATTCCTTATTTTTTTTAAAATTTTTTTTTAAATTTTATTGTAAAAGTTGAAATAAGAGAAAGAAAATTCATAATACAAACAACATAACCAAACAAACGTTTAAACATGTGCCAAGTCTCTGGTATGTTGAGCATAGGTACCCATTTTACTACCCAAAGTTTCATACTGTATAGTCCACTAAAAATGACTTGAATTCTTCCTTGAGGGTCGTTCCTTGAATAGCCCCTATACACATAAACCATTTGGTTGTAAATTTCTTTGAGTTGTTCTCCTTCATGGTTGCTATTTTTTCCATGGAATATGTGCACCAAACGCGTTTCAGCCACGCTGTCTCCATGATGATGTTTATTCCGGTGAGAGTCATTATCTTGCAGGTGTCTTGGCGGTAGTTCAGCAGTGGTATATTTGGGTATATCCCCAATAGCGCTGTTTCTGCCCACTATGGCACTTCAATGCCGGTGGCTTTTTTCATATAGGCCCAGATTGTACGCCATAGAGATTGCACCCTAGGGCAGGTCCACCAGAAATGCAGGTACGTGCCTCGTTCACCACATCCCCGCCAGCACAGGCCAGGATCAGGGCTATCAGTGTTTTTTAATTGGTGGGGCATTAGATAGTATTTTAAAGTTACTTTAATTTGAGTCTCCTTGACTTCCAAGGAGCTAGCACACTCATGCATGTGTTTCCAGATTGAAGCCACCTGTTTTTCATTAATTTTTTTCCCTATTTCTTTTTTCTATTTCTCAATGCAAGATACTTGTCTACCGGCTTCAATCTTGATCAACGCTCCGTATATCCTAGCTATTATCCCTTTATTTGGTGAGTGGCCAAATAAGATTTTTTCAATGTTAGTGGGAGGTCTAGCATAGTGTTGTCCTTTGTCCTTAGTTGTATATGTGGCTTTTAATTGCAAATATTGAAACGTATCTATTTTTGCCTTTGTTTTATTTTCTAGTTATTGGATAGATATAAATTGTCCATCCTGAAACAGGTGTTTCGCTCTCAGGATGTTACACTTGGTGATTATTTTGCATAACTCAGGAGGTATTCTGTTCCATTTAGCTTCTTGTGTATTTATAGGGGAAAATGGGGAAGCATAGTGAGATAACTTCCATTTATGCAACACCTGTTGCCAATGTCGAATAGCTGTAGGTGCAAATGGGTGGCTATGGATTTCATTTTTTCCCCGTTTTTTTTGCTGTTGGTTAGTAATTCTTGGAAATTAGGTATTGTCAGGTTGTGTTTTTCTACATCTACCCAGGTAGTATTAGCTGTGGGGTGAAACCAATATTGTAATGTTCTGAGTGATGTTGCTTTAAAGTAGCTAGTTAGATCTGGCATATTGATCCCACCTTTGTCCTTTTTTCTAGTTAAAGTCATTTTGTTAATTCTATGTTTTTTTCCCCTTCCAGACTGTGTTCATCAGGGATCATTCACATTGCTTAATGAATGATGTAGGTAAGTGTATTGGGAGGGCCATCACTTTATACAGGATTTTTGGTAGCGCAATCACTTTGAATAAATTGACACACACTAGCCACAAGGTTTTGAGACACTGCCAAGTTGCTATTTCCATCCAAATTTGATTGAGCATGCTGGGGAAATTAGCCTTGAAGAGCTTTTTGTGTTCTCTAGTGATATTTACTCCTACATTTTTAAATTGAGACTGTGCTATTGTGAAAGGGGTTTGTCTTGCGATATTCTGCCTAACCTCCTTATTCTTTGCCAATATTAGGGCCGGTGGAGGGTTTTGGGGACCGTGTTTTGTGGCTGTGTGAGATATATGAGCATGTCGTCTGTGAACAATGATGGGCTTTTTAGCTGGGCCCATGCCCCGAGGTCTCCCCTGCCTGGATCTTGGCTTTATTTTGTTTAGTTTTTTAATTTACTGCCATTTCTGCGCGCTTTCTTTTCCTAGCCGGGAGGAGTAGGATTTCGGTGCTTCTAGCATTTGCGCATGCGCATTGCACCGCTGGTGTTCCTTATTCTGAGAGGAAATGTATATGTGACTTGGGGCAGGTGGAGGATCTGGACCACTATATACTCCATTGTTCCTTATATGGCCAGTTGAGGATTACAATGCTTGAGAAATTAGAGGTGAATTTATCTTGTCTGGATTTACAAACCCTAGTATTCTTATTGGTGGATACAAGGAAAGATGTTACTGCGGTGGTCGCTACGTTTGCTTTCATAGCCTCCAGAGTTAGATCCTGCCAATTAGTGCTGGATCCTGAATCCCCAGAACAAGGTGTGTAGCTGGGCAACAAACTGAAATAGCTGGTATAGACTGAAGTTTATTTCTTTGCTGTTGTGTGATTGACCTGGCTCAAGTTGGTATATTATTATGATAAGGTGACATAATGATATTAAATTGCTGCTTGATGCTTCATACTGTTACTGGTTCTGGGTTAATGGAAACAACTTTATAAAAGATATATGTAGGGGATCTGCGCATGTGTCAGCGTGAGTAGCTGGGTCCCGTCTGAGCTCCACATCACCAGCTCTGAATTCAAGCCAGCAGACCAGTTTAAAGTAAGAAAAAAACCCCAAGATTATACAGCAATGATGGGCAGAAACAAAGTCAAGCAGAGGATTTATCAAAGTAATGCGCTAGAGCGCTTTTGTAAAAAAATAAAATACCGATGGGCCCAGAGACATGGAGAGAGAGGGAAGCGGCAGGCAAATGGCGGCATCAGGGCGCAAAACAGAGTGAGAGTGGGCCTCATCTGAATCAGATGGCGAGGAAGGAGAACAGAGATCCCTGCAAAGACTGTTGCTAGAAATGAAAAAAGAGCTAAAGGCAGAGATGAAGAAAATCAAGCTCTCAATTGACAAGGGGAATAAAAAGCTGGAGCATAGCATAGCATTTTAATTTATATCCCGCACTCTCTCAGAGAAGACTAGAGGTGGCTCACAACACAATGAATACATCCCTGGGTTTGTTATCCCACGCAGGGGACCCAGCACAAAGCAATAATAACAATATACAAAATACATTCCCCTCCCCGCCCCAACTGATGACCTCACTTCCACCAATGCATCCATAATTCGGCAATCGGTCCCATCATTAAACCTTCTATCCCCTGCTGCCACCAGGGAATCCAACCGACTCCACCCCTCTCTCACTGTGTGTGGGGGGGAGAGCAGGCCCCACCAGCCTCCTCATCAGCAAAATGACACCACTCCCTATACAAGACAAAACCCGCACAATCTCCCACCTCTGCCCCATGACCCAGCCAAAAAGCAGAGCCAACAACAGACCCCTTAGAACAAATACAAAATAAATCACAGTTCCCCACAGGGGTTGCAATCAGCAATTCCTATCCCACATTCTCATTTTTAGCACAAGGCAGCCCCCCCGCCCCCAAGGTGCAGGTGGTAAGGAGAATTGAGGTGGCGGAAGGTAGAATCTCCTCACTGGACGACCAGTCCAGCACAGCAGCTGAACAGCTTGACAAACTGAAAAGGGAGACAGACTTCCTTCAAAGTAAATGCGAAGACCTGGAGAATTGATCTCGTTGAGGTAACCTATGCATAAATAGAATTAAGGAGTCAGCTGGGGCAGAGGTGATTAATGAATTGATTTGGAGAATGTTAAAAGAAAACTTCTCAGAAGAAATAAACTTTCATAATGCTGAAATTGACAGGGCTCACAGAACCGGGCTCCCTAGACAAAAAGAAAATGACTTCCCACACACCATTATAGTTAAATTTTCAAGATATCAAATGAAAGAAGACATTTTTAAAAAAGCTAGACTCAAAAGAAAACTAACATACCAACAGCAGGCTGTGAAGATTTTTCCAGACTATGCTGCAGAAATCATCAAGAGAAAAATGAAATGGAATAAATACTTTGGGACCCTAATTGAAAAAAAGTTGAAACCACAGCTAATGTTCCCAGCAAGAATGATGATTACATTCAGAGGGAGCAGGAAG
This sequence comes from Sphenodon punctatus, assembly GCA_003113815.1. Lineage (NCBI taxonomy): Eukaryota > Metazoa > Chordata > Lepidosauria > Sphenodontia > Sphenodontidae > Sphenodon > Sphenodon punctatus. The sequence continues at coordinate 55,151 of QEPC01005395.1, read as the reverse complement.
ATATTCGATAGCATAGAAGACCTGAGAGCATTTTTGGTGTTTCTCCCTGCCTTATCAAGAGGGCAGGCAGAAATACTCTGAGCAATGTGACTGGTTGGGCAGGACCCCTCTGCAAGTCTGAGTGGTGGTAAAAGGTGAAGAGGGGCGCGTTGGGGGGGGGAACATAAGGCTGTGTTTAATTTGGGATAGTTTCTATGTTTGGTTCATATGGAGGGTTAGAAATTAGATGATGTTAGTAGCTGGCTTGAAAGCTCTTACATTGGTAGGGAGGGAATGTGAAATGATATGCGATAGAGCTGTGGGGGGTACTGTGGGGCACAAGGGTGTGTCCTACAATCAGGCACAGGGGAGTCGCAGCAGATCCTTTGAGGATGGGTAGAAGGGGGAAACCTGGACAATTAGGGAGGAGACAAGCAAAGAGCAGGGGAAGGGGGGAGGAGCAGTGATGGGAGGGGGAGAGATCTAGGTTGGGGGAGTGGTGGGGAAAGTGTTGTCAGGAACAGTTGAGGGAAAAGCAAGGGAGAAAATCAACTTTAGCGGTACATTATAATTGCACTGTGTATATACCAGCATTACAGCAGCTCACGAACAGTCCAAATAAATCTTTAGGGGGAAGTTACTTACTACGGAGAGAGGTAAATGGCAAGGACAATTACAATGGATCAAGTAAATCAAAGGTTACAGATGGAGGAGGTTAAGTTTATAACATTAAATGTCAGAGGACTAAACTCACCACAAAAAAGAAGGGGAGTTAGAATCTTAATAGAGGAGCAGGGGGCAGGAATCTTTTTCCTTCAGGAGACACATTTGTTGAAAAAAGATGTGACTAGATTTGCCAATGCCAAAATGGGAGAGTTATTTTCCTCTTGTTCAAAAAAGAAAAGAAAAGAAAGCAGGAGTTTTAATTGGGTTTGGCAGGAAAAAATCCTTTATTGCAGAAAAAATCATTAAGGATAATGAGGGCAGGTTCCTTTGTGTTATTGGGAGTCTGGAAGGCAAACTGTTGACATTAGTTAACTTATATGCCCCCAATGAAGGAGGACTTTCCTACTTTGAAACATCTCTAGAAGGTGGCAGAAAAGGCAAAAGGCTGGGTAATCATCCAGGGAGACCTCAATGTCACCCTAACACAGTTTGACTATTCAAGGCAAGGAGAACCTAGAGGAGAACAGAAAAAAATAGCAAAACTAATAGAATCCCATGGGTGGATTGATTTATGGAGACAGGTGAATGGGGCAGAAAGGGATTACACCTTTTATTCGGCTAAGCACAACAGTTGCACACCTATAGACAATGTGCTAACAGACAAAACTGAAGCCTATAGATGTAAAAAATGCCTTATTATTCCAATAGTCCTATCTGGCCACAATGCGGTGGTAACCACTTTTAGAGACTCAGGAGTGGGGAAAGGTAGCAGCAATAACTGGCAGATGAATAGAAACATTATCAACAATGGAGCAAATAAGAAACAGATCCAGGAAGAATTAGTTGAATACTTTGAGCTTAATACCAACATGGTCAAATCGCGAGCAACCCTCTGGGAGGCTGCAAAAGCGGTTATTAGGGGGGAAATAATTGCTCTGCAAGCAAAGATATGGAAAGAAAGGAGGAAGCAAGTGAAGGAAACCTATGCAAAGTAGCACCCTCTACAATTTTAAAACAAGAGATAGTGAAAACAGGGAAACCATTAATGTCTCAGAATTAGAGAGAATTAAAAATCAACTTCAAAAAGTCAGACTCCACTTCTACGAGCAGATAAAGCTGGTAAAACTCTAGCAAGGCTGGTAAAAAGCAAACAAAGGAAATCATACATATCGGTGATTCCAAATAGGGCGGGCAAGAGGGGAACGGAAAGCTCTCACATTCAGGAGACCTTTGCGGAATTCTATAGGGAGATTTACCATTCCCACAGACCAGAGAGGGCAAAAATGTCTGCCTTCTTAGAGAACATTCAACTGCCAAAAGTAAGTGAAGCACAGGGATCCTTCCTAAATGCACCAATTTCAGAACAGGAGGTACAAGAAGCGATAGTTTCAGCAAAAAACAATAAGGCTGGGGGCCCAGATGGATTTCCCAATGAATTCTACAAGACTTTTGAAACAACACTAGTACCACACCTTACAGAGGTATTTAGCAACATATTGAACAAAATATAATGCCACAGAACTTTTACAAGTCTTTAATTACATTAATACGCAAACCAGGAAGACAGTCAAACCTACGTGGCAGTTACCGGTCTATTTCTTTACTAAATGCAGATTTTAAATTATTCTCCAAAATACTTGCTACTAGTTTAAGAGCTATAATTGGAGAGATCGTTCATTAAGACCATTCAGGATTTATTCCAGGCAGACAAGGAAAAGATAATATTAGAAAGACTATCAATATAATATATGCATTACAGAAACAAAAAATTCCAGCTATGATCATCTCAGCAGATGCAGAGAAGGCTTTTGATTTTGTGGAACTGGAATGCCTTTTTATGGTTTTTGGCAAAATGGGTTTTGAGGGAAATTTTTTGAGATGGCTAAGGGCAATTTACAAAGAACCGTAGTCAAGACTAGTGGTGAATGGCAAACTCTCAGAATCCTTTCAGCTGCAAAGGGGGACTAGGCAGGGCTGCCCAATGTTGCCCCTGCTCTTCAATCTGACTTTGGAAGTTTTAGTGAATGCTATAAGGCAAAATGAGAAAATAGCAGGAGTCCAAATCGGAAAACAAATAAACAAACTTTCATTGTATGCAGATGACCTGCTCCTTTATATAGCAGAACCCGAGGACTCTCTGCCATAACTTCTTAAGGTAATAGACCAGTTTGGCAAAATTTCAGGCTATACTATCAATAAAGAGAAATCCTTTGGCTTGGCCTTTGGTCACAACAAAGAGCAAGAAGAACAGCTAATAAAGATGTCCCCATTCCCCATTGCAAAATCAGGAATAAAGTATTTAGGAGTTTCAATCACAAAAACCCTAAAAGATTTATACTTAGCCAACTTTATTCTGCTCATGCGGAAGTTAAAGGAGGAGGTCAAACCTTTGCAAAAATTAATGGTGTCATGGTTGGGTAGGGTCAATCTGTATAAGATGATTATATTACCAAAAATCTTGTATAGATTTATGACCTTACCTATTCATCTCCCAAACTCCTTTTATAGGCTGAATGACTCGCTTATGAAGGATATAGTGTGGAACGGGAAAAAGCCAAGGATAAAAAAACTAGCATTAATGCACTCCCAGGAGAAAAGTGGAATTAATTTACCAGACCTAAAACTTTATCACATGGCAGCATCCCTGAGTGCGATGTCAGACTGGTGTAAGGCATCAGAGGCTCCCGAATGGGCTATTTTAGAGGAAGAAATACTCCAGGTAAAATCCCTAAAAGACCTAATAATGGATCAAGGCTCTTGGGGAAATGACTATAATAGGGAACACCCTTTCGTGGGCACGCTTAGAAAATACTGGGCAAAAATAAAAATAAAAAATGGGCATAATAGGGGAAGTGTCTCCTTATACTGCTATAGATTCAATACAAGCCTGAGAACAAGGGTTAGCTCCTACCTTAAGAAATATTTTAAAAGAAAAGGGTTTTCCCAGAATGCAGCAGCTGTTTTTTCTGGGTAGATTTTTTATTCATGAGAGGATGGAGGAGATACTTCAGGAGAAAATAGATCCCTTTCAATATTTGCAGCTGCGGCACTTGGGGACCTGCCCGCAAAATAAAGATGGCTTTAGTAGAGAGCCGTTCAAATTGGAGAAAGTATTGTTCAAGCAAAGAAAGTTGGCAGGGAGGCTACAAAGGATATACAAAGAAGTCAAGAACTTGATATATGATGACTCCATAGCATACATAGAAAAATGGAGTAAGGACTTAAAGATTGAATTGGGAGAAAAAGAGGAAAGAAAGATATGGCAGCATATGAACAAATATGCATCCTCATTAGAGGTGAAGGAAACTCAGATTAAGTTGGTCACGAGATTTTATCTTACCCCCTCAAGATTAAAATATGGCGCCCCCAATGAGAAAGGCTTATGTTGAAGAGGATGTGGGGAGAAAGGCCAATACCAACATTGTTGGTGGGATTGTGGCAAGGTGCAAGTCTTCTGGGGCAAAGTATGGAAAATGGCTAATAAGGTAGCAGGGGAGATAATTCCGTTTAAACCAGAGATAGCCTTATTAGGAAACAAGATACCCGGAAACAAGAAACCTGATGGCCTGTCAGAAGACCTGTAAGATAATTTTCCTAGCTGCTCTAAATATAATCGCCAGACACTGGAAAGGAGCTGAAGAGCTCTCCATGTCAGAATGGGCCAATAGGATTTGGCACATGTTCACAATGGAAAAGTTACACTCCAGTCTGCAAGGCAAGGCGAAAAACTTCGAGGAAATGTGGTCTCCAATCATCAGGGCCTTAGAAGGGAAAGAGCTTTGTAAAGAAGAATACAAAAAACTATTTGAGCTTTAACTTAGTTTAATAAGCTTTACTCATAAAGCATTTTTCTCAGCTCTCCTGAAGGGATGTAAGAACAATTACCGAAGTCTCGGAGTAACTTGGAAAAAATGGTCTCACTAATGAGCTGTATTCTTAGAAAAAATTGTTACAATAGTCAGTGTATGATTGTATTCTTACTAACTTGTTGTTCTTTTGTCTTCTCCTTTGCTGTATTTATGATTGTACAATGAATTTGCAATAAAGCAATAAACGTGTTGTTTTTTTTAAAAAGATATATGTATATATATGGGGACCACCTGAAAAGGTATGTAATAATCCTTTTCACTGTATAACATTAGGCCCTTTGGGCCCTTGGCTATAGAGAATATTTTGTAATCCAAAATTTGGGACCTTGCAAATGGGGGTTGGGGTATTGGTAACCAGTGGTTTAATATATATATATCTTTGGCTTGTGTTTTGAAGTAACTGTTTGTAAGAATGCTTATTAGTGTGAGGGTACCAACTAGAGCTGAAACAGGTACTAAATTTAGTACCCATGAGTAATACCCACTTTTGGGGGTGTCACAATTGGGTACCCCAACCCCCCAAAATTAGGTACTTCCAGTACTGATTTTTCAATATACTGATTCCTAATTGGTATATCGGTATAAGAATCAGTGTACTGAGTTGGGAAACTGACAAAAGATCAAAACAAAAGAACAAAAAAAGTTACTGGAAGTTGTTTTCCAGGACTGGAAGTTGAATCCGGGACCAGAAAGTTGATTTTCTATGATGGAAAACCTTTAAGTAAGTGTTTTAAGAAGAAAAAAATGGCGGACAGGGGATGGGGGAGAGTAAAAAAATTGAGCTGCCGAAAAATGGTCAGAACTTCATGGAAACCCAATAAATCAATGCCAGGAGTCAGTAAGTGTATCAACAAAAATGTCAAAAAATCGATACTGGAACAGGTTATCTATTTTTATGGGTACCCTCTTTCAGCTCTAGGAGGAACAACAGTTTGGTGATCATTATGTCTTTGATGCAATTTGGTTTGCAGCACTATTTGAATGATACTGAAGTAGAGTATGTCACTGGGTGGAACTCTCCTTGCCCTGCAGGAGGTGCCGGAGAGCCAGTCGCCACACCCACTCGCCACAGTAGCCCTTGTTCAGGACTATATTTAGTTATCCTCCCTCTGTCTTGGATCCAATGCACAGACCTCCCCCCTCCCCCCCCTGCACACACACCTTGGGCTCTGATCCTGGGGTAAGTATTTGTCAACAGTGTCTCTATGGATTAGAAAGCTCCAGCCTCCAACCTCCCCTACAGCTAGCCTGATCCACCAGACGTATATTAGTGTAATGCCCTGTTCAAGGCTTAAGCCTTATTACTGAAGTTAACTGTCCACCATGAGGGTCCACCTGAGCACAATAAAGGACAGTTTCCACCTGGTACTTTTTTGACAATTGTCTCTGTGCTGCTCTCTGTATTCCACTCTCTTCCAGCATCAGATCTCCAGCCGGGATGGAAACTTCTAATACCCACTGGCCATTTCCTTTTCCTGGCTATGCTTCCTCCGGTCCCTTATGGAGCTTCCTAGCAGTCTTCCTTCTTCCACAGCTTCCCTCAGAATACTGACAGTTATTCTGCTTTATACACAGAAGCCATTGAGCCCCCTGTTCCTGATTGGCACTGGGCTGTCTCCTTTTCAGATCCAAGCACCTGCACTTTTAGTAGCATGGGCTTACAGCATGATCCCTCACTACTATTTGCATTTCTGCTGGTGCTAATCTAACCCTATTAGAGAGTGCTTTGATTTAATTAAATCAAAATAATTACTTCAGTCTACCTCTGTTCATTGGAATATGGCTGCCGCCTAAGAAGACAAAGAATTGACTGTATTATGACTGTATGTGTCTAGTGGTGAATTCCCTTTGTGAAAGGGAATTCAGCTGGTGGAAAGTTTCCAAAGAATGTGCAATTATCTCTTGCACTAAATGGTACCCCACCCCCAGTGTATGAAATGTATAATTTGATGAAGGAAAGGAAGGGGGAAGGCAGAATTAGCAATAAAAAGGATAGAAAAAAATGATTCTGATTAGTTTGGCGGTTATTGCCCCGCACTCTACATGGCGCTACCCATGGTGATGGTCTGGAGACTCCTTACGGGGTCAGGTCATCACGAGCACTTTACACTGGTGCTCTGGGCTCTTCGCTGACTGCCTATAGTCTTCCGGACCTGATTCAAGGTGTTGGTGTTGACCTATAAAGCCCTACATGGCATTGGACCAACTTACCTATGGAATCATCTCACTCTTCGTGCTCTGGAGCAACTCCTTCAGTCAGTCGGGAGTGCTGTCGTCTATTTCCCCTGTGTGGCCTGGGGGGCCACTATGGAGTGGGTGTTCTCAGTGGCTGCACCTCGGCTGTGGAATTCCCTCCTGGCAAAGGCCTAGATGACCCCGAACTGCCTTCCCTTCCAGCACTGACTAAGACCTGGCTGTTTTGCCAGGAGATTGGCAGGGGTGATGGGGTTTAGGGTGGCTCCGGGGGCTTGTGGATTAGGGAGTGGGGAGGGAGATCTATTGTTTTTGCCTTCTCTTTTATTGTGTTGTTCTAGCTTGCTATCTTATTGCTTTTATATGTAAGCTGCCCCGAGCTGCCTGGAGCAGGAGGGGTGGGGTAACAAAATTTGTTAAATAAATAAATAAATTTGGTAACTAACTGGTTACTACTTAGTAGTTACTACAGTGGTTAACAATTTATCACATTACCACATAGCTGAATGTTACCATTAAGACTTTAAAAACAGGTCCAGAAGAAGGAAAAAATAAATAAATTATGAGCTAATTTATTGCATGATAGTGTGATAAATGTAAGAGCTGTACCAAACATTAAAATATTTGTCCACAAATATTTCCGAGTTTCCAAGGACTGGCTCTGTGTTAGGTCAATCCTTGTTAACTTGGCCAAATACTTGATACTCGGTAAAATACTCAGTAAAATAAAAGTGAGTACCGAGTATTTTCCAAGTACCGAGTTCCCTTATATAGGAATAGGGGTGCTCATTGGGTAAAACCCTGGGGTCTTTCCTCCCAGGCTTATCAGCTGATAGGCTGGGAGGGGGAAGCCCCAATTAACACCTTAAAAGTTTACAAGTGGGGTCAGTGCATATAAACTTCAAAGGCTGGCCTCCTCCCCAATCTAACAGCTAATAGGTAAAAAGCCTCTGGAGTTCCTCCCCTCCCTATCACAAAATGGAGAGACCCAAGGCTCTTTCCCTCTTCCCCCATGTGTGAAAAACTAGTCTCAATATCTCCTCCCTGGTCTTCTCCTCCAACCCTCCCACTTGCCCCCTTGACCCAATCCCGTCCTGCCCTCCATTGCTTCCACTGTCACCCCTTCCCTCCTGCACATCATCAACCGCTCCCTCTCTACTGGTTCCTTTCCCTCCATCTTCAAACATGCCACTGTCTCTCCTATTCTCAAAAAGTCCACTCTTGATCCCCCTGACCCTTCTAGCTACCATCCTGTCTCACTCCTTTCTTTTGCTTCCAAGCTTCTTGAACGTGTTGTCTACTCCTGCTGCCTCAACTTCCTCTCTGCCAACTCCTCCCTTGACTCCCTCCAATCTGGCCTCCGCCCCCTTCACTCTACTGAAACTGCTCTCGCTAAGATCACCAGTGATTTTCTTGTGGCTAAATCTAATCACCTCTACTCCATTCTTGTCCTCCTTGACCTCTCTGCTGCCTTCGTTATGCTTGACCACTCACTCTTCTTGGACTCACTTCACTCCTTTGGCTTCCATGGCTCCATCCTTGACTGGTTCTCCAACTACCTCTTTGTCCACTCCTTCAATGTGTCTCTAGGAGTGATACCGGCTTCATGGTTGAAAAGTAAGTTGATTCCTATTTTCAAAAAAGGGGACCCCCAACTTCCATCTAAATACCGCCCGATTAGCCTGCTTAGTATAATCGGGAAATTATATACTCATCTCCTTTTGTTAAAATTAGAAGCATAAATCCAAGATGCTGAACTTATTGTACNACAGTTTCCACCTGGTACTTTTTTGACAATTGTCTCTGTGCTGCTCTCTGTATTCCACTCTCTTCCAGCATCAGATCTCCAGTCGGGATGGAAACTTCTAATACCCACTGGCCATTTCCTTTTCCTGGCTATGCTTCCTCCGGTCCCTTATGGAGCTTCCTAGCAGTCTTCCTTCTTCCACAGCTTCCCTCAGAATACTGACAGTTATTCTGCTTTATACACAGAAGCCATTGAGCCCCCTGTTCCTGATTGGCACTGGGCTGTCTCCTTTTCAGATCCAAGCACCTGCACTTTTAGTAGCATGGGCTTACAGCATGATCCCTCACTACTATTTGCATTTCTGCTGGTGCTAATCTAACCCTATTAGAGAGTGCTTTGATTTAATTAAATCAAAATAATTACTTCAGTCTACCTCTGTTCATTGGAATATGGCTGCCGCCTAAGATGACAAAGAATTGACTGTATTATGACTGTATGTGTCTAGTGGTGAATTCCCTTTGTGAAAGGGAATTCAGCTGGTGGAAAGTTTCCAAAGAATGTGCAATTATCTCTTGCACTAAATGGTACCCCACCCCCAGTGTATGAAATGTATAATTTGATGAAGGAAAGGAAGGGGGAAGGCAGAATTAGCAATAAAAAGGATAGAAAAAAATGATTCTGATTAGTTTGGCGGTTATTGCCCCGCACTCTACATGGCGCTACCCATGGTGATGGTCTGGAGACTCCTTACGGGGTCAGGTCATCACGAGCACTTTACACTGGTGCTCTGGGCTCTTCGCTGACTGCCTATAGTCTTTCGGACCTGATTCAAGGTGTTGGTGTTGACCTATAAAGCCCTACATGGCATTGGACCAACTTACCTATGGAATCATCTCACTCTTCGTGCTCTGGAGCAACTCCTTCAGTCAGTCGGGAGTGCTGTCGTCTATTTCCCCTGTGTGGCCTGGGGGGCCACTATGGAGTGGGTGTTCTCGGTGGCTGCACCTCGGCTGTGGAATTCCCTCCTGGCAAAGGCCTAGATGACCCCGAACTGCCTTCCCTTCCAGCACTGACTAAGACCTGGCTGTTTTGCCAGGAGATTGGCAGGGGTGATGGGGTTTAGGGTGGCTCCGGGGGCTTGTGGATTAGGGAGTGGGGAGGGAGATCTATTGTTTTTGCCTTCTCTTTTATTGTGTTGTTCTAGCTTGCTATCTTATTGCTTTTATATGTAAGCTGCCCCGAGCTGCCTGGAGCAGGAGGGGTGGGGTAACAAAATTTGTTAAATAAATAAATAAATTTGGTAACTAACTGGTTACTACTTAGTAGTTACTACAGTGGTTAACAATTTATCACATTACCACATAGCTGAATGTTACCATTAAGACTTTAAAAACAGGTCCAGAAGAAGGAAAAAATAAATAAATTATGAGCTAATTTATTGCATGATAGTGTGATAAATGTAAGAGCTGTACCAAACATTAAAATATTTGTCCACAAATATTTCCGAGTTTCCAAGGACTGGCTCTGTGTTAGGTCAATCCTTGTTAACTTGGCCAAATACTTGATACTCGGTAAAATACTCAGTAAAATAAAAGTGAGTACCGAGTATTTTCCAAGTACCGAGTTCCCTTATATAGGAATAGGGGTGCTCATTGGGTAAAACCCTGGGGTCTTTCCTCCCAGGCTTATCAGCTGATAGGCTGGGAGGGGGAAGCCCCAATTAACACCTTAAAAGTTTACAAGTGGGGTCAGTGCATATAAACTTCAAAGGCTGGCCTCCTCCCCAATCTAACAGCTAATAGGTAAAAAGCCTCTGGAGTTCCTCCCCTCCCTATCACAAAATGGAGAGCCCCAAGGCTCTTTCCCTCTTCCCCCATGTGTGAAAAACTAGTCTCAATATCTCCTCCCTGGTCTTCTCCTCCAACCCTCCCACTTGCCCCCTTGACCCAATCCCGTCCTGCCCTCCATTGCTTCCACTGTCACCCCTTCCCTCCTGCACATCATCAACCACTCCCTCTCTACTGGTTCCTTTCCCTCCATCTTCAAACACGCCACTGTCTCTCCTATTCTCAAAAAGTCCACTCTTGATCCCCCTGACCCTTCTAGCTACCATCCTGTCTCACTCCTTCCTTTTGCTTCCAAGCTTCTTGAACGTGTTGTCTACTCCTGCTGCCTCAACTTCCTCTCTGCCAACTCCTCCCTTGACTCCCTCCAATCTGGCCTCCGCCCCCTTCACTCTACTGAAACTGCTCTCGCTAAGATCACCAGCGATTTTCTTGTGGCTAAATCTAATCACCTCTACTCCATTCTTGTCCTCCTTGACCTCTCTGCTGCCTTCGTTATGCTTGACCACTCACTCTTCTTGGACTCACTTCACTCCTTTGGCTTCCATGGCTCCATCCTCGACTGGTTCTCCAACTACCTCTTTGTCCACTCCTTCAATGTGTCTCTAGGAGTGATACCGGCTTCATGGTTGAAAAGTAAGTTGATTCCTATTTTCAAAAAAGGGGACCCCCAACTTCCATCTAAATACCGCCCGATTAGCCTGCTTAGTATAATCGGGAAATTATATACTCATCTCCTTTTGTTAAAATTAGAAGCATGAATCCAAGATGCTGAACTTATTGTACCGGAGCAGGTGGGCTTTATGGCAGGCAAAGCCACAACTGACCATGTGATAATTTTGTCAGCTCTAATCACTAAATATACAGCAAACCAAGGGTATCTTTTCCTGGGGTTCATGGATTTGGAGAAGGCTTTTGATTTCATCACAAGAGAACGCCTTTGGGTCAAGTTAAGCCTGCTCTCCATTGAACCCTGTTTGCTGTTTTTGCTTATCCAGCTACATTCTGGGAATACACTCCAGGTCAAGCTGGGCCCCTTGAGGGAGCTATCTGCACCAGTTTCGGTAGAGCGAGGGGTTAGGCAGGGTTGTCTGCTGGCCACAGTACTTTTTAACCTTTACCTGAACGATGTCGTCCAGCATATGAATAGCAGAGATACCCATGCACCTCATTTGGGGCTGAGGCGTTTGCCTATACTGCTCTATGCGGACGACACCGTTCTTGTGTCTCAAACTCCGATTGACCTTAGAAGGCAGCTGGGACTTTTGGGGGACTATTGCTCAGCGGAAAATTTGAATATTAATCATCAGAAATTGAAGGTTCTTGTGGTTGGTCAGAGAAGAGCCAAACCCTTACCTTCCTGGTACATAAAAGGGGAGTGTATTTCAATTCAAATATCTAGGGGCTATTTTTGACGTCAATGCTAAGTGGAATTCCTACTTCGATCATGTGAAATCACAGGCTAGACATTCCTCGGTGGCCATTTTAAAATTCTACTTTGGACGAGGAGAGAAAATGATAGTGCCAGCACTTGCTCTTTTGGGGGCTAAGGTTCTCAACCAGGCCCTATATGCAGCCCCAGTTTGGTCTCTGGCCCTAATGGATAAATTGGAGTGTATCCAGAATAGATTCCTGGCCTCCTTACTGGGTATTCCGGGTGGTACTCCAGAGGTAATCTCTAGAACTGAGACGGCCTCTCCGCCTGTGAGGGCACAAGTGCTCCAGCAAGCTATTAATTACTGGATGAAGGTGGTTGGGCTTCCCAGGACTGAAAAGTCCTTGTTGGCCATGGCTTGCGATGCAGGGCTGCTTAATCCCTGGCTCACCCAGGTCACTTGCTTGATCCATCTACTAGGATTTTCCCCTGAGGTGTGGGGAAGAGTTGGGACAAATGCCTTTAAGAAATTGGTGCGGCAGAGGATTAAGGACCAACTCTTTCAATGTGAAGGGGCCCTGTTAGACTTGCAGAAAGTCGCCCTGGGAATTGTCCCTTATGATGCGTCCCGTCTGGATTCTTTTTACCTCTTTAGGTGGGCAGATTCAGCAAAAAGAATTGCATTTACTAGACTGTGCACGCACACCTTCCCTTCTGCTTCTGTAGAGGGAAGGTACCAGGGCATTCCCCATGAGCACCGGAAATGTCTGTTGTGCAAAAGCGGTAAGGAAGATACGGTAGGCCATATTTTGCTCGAGTGCTCTGCATTGTCAGGGCTAAGAGTTAAATATTTGAGTCCTGTTATTTCCGATTCACAGTGGAATTCCAGACTAAGGCTACTCAGGCAATTGCTTGGCCCCTTTGATTGTCCCACGACCAGGGCAGTAGCAGCCTATGCTCATCAAGTAATGATATTGCAAGAATCTGTCCTTTGAAGTGAGGGGCTTTTAGACCGAATCCACTTTAAGGATCTGGGTGGGGAACTGCTATGCCCCTGGAGGGCGTTGTTGGTCAGTTGACAGTCTGCGAAGTTTCTTTGGCGTACAAAGAGGCCCTTATGATGCTCCATGGCTTAGCAATTATAAACTGTTTAAAAGTGAATATTTGGAGCTCTACTGTATATATTTTGTATTAGAAATCCATTTAGGAGGAATTTTGCATGTTGATGTGTTTTGATTCTGATTGTTGTTTTGTTATTTTCTTTGTTTATCGTGTATTGTTCTCTACTACCTCTCTCTCCATCTGTTCAAGTTCACCTCACCAGCTCTCTCTGTGATATCTCTACCTGAATCTCTCAACGTCAACTGAAACTCAACATGGCTAAAAATGAACTCCTTATCTTCCCCACTCATCCTTCCTCTCCCTCCTCCCTGTCAATCCTTATCAACGAGGTCACAATCCTTCTCGTCCCCCAAGCCCATAACTTTGGCTTCATCTTTGACTCATCCCTTTCTTTTAAACCCTACATTGACTCTGTTACCAAATTCTGTCACTTCTCCCTCCATAACATTGCTAAGATTCACCATTTTCTCTCTGTCTCCTCCGCCAAAACCCTTATTCATGCCCTGGTCATCTCCATCTAAAACTCTGCTGCCAGGGTCATCCACCTTGCCTGTTGCTTCAACCACGTGCAGCCCCTCCTCTCCTCTTTTCACTGGCTCCCCCTTCCTGGACAAATCCTGCACAAGCTCCTAGTCTTCACCTATAAATCTCTTCACAACCTGCTCCCCCTACCTCTCTGCACTAATTTCCCTCTGTACTCCAGTCCATGAACTCCACTCCCCCTCTGTCCCCTTTCTTGCCCTCCCACGCTTCCCCTGCTCCCTAACCACCTTTGTCCCTTCTTCCTAGCTGCCCCCTATGTCTGGAACTCCCTCCCTGCCCACATCCACCTCACCCCCCCTTTGTACCTTCAAATCCCTCCTCAAGACCCACCTCTTCCACTCTGCCATCCCCAAATCCTCGCGTCCCTCACCTACTCCTGCAGATACCTTCCATCCAGTACAATCTGTTACCTGAGGTCTGTGCACTCGTATCTTCACCACATGGACCAGCCAGCCATCATTCTCGATTTAACCAAGCCAAGCACATGCACCTGTGACCTCGTATCTTTATGAATGTTATACTTCTTGTCTCTCCCTCTGTTCCCCTTCCTTCATCTCCCCCTGCCCCCCCAGATTGTAAGCCCTAGGACATAGACTCTGTCTATTTCATTACTTTGTAAAGCACAAGGTGTATTGCTTGTGCTATATAAATGCTTAATAAAATAATAATAATAATAATAATAATAATAATAACTCAAAAACCTTTGAAAGTTAACCTCACACTTAGAGAATACAATAGCTAAGCTTTCCCTTCACTAAAGAAATGAACTTCCAAAAGGACAAATGTGTAATAATAGTTATCATAGACTGGGGGTCACCATGCCCAACATCTTTTCAAGTAATGGTGAGTGAGCCAAATGTCAATAACTAAGCCCCAGTGCTTTATTATTGTCAGGGACCCTTTTTGCCGCAGGGAAATAAATTCTCTATTGTTGATGGGGGCTGAAAATTACCCCTTTCCCTCCCCAGTTACCTCCCAGCATGCCTCTGAACCATTAATTTGCATGCACGGGGCACATTCATATTTGCATACAAATTATAGTTTCATGCAAGCAAACGTTTTGGACACTCATCTCTTTAGAGAAGGGAAAGTTTAACAATTGCACTTTGGCTGAGTTGCTCATTGCATTTGTTAAATGTGAGATTAATTCCTCAAAGCTTCCCTGTTTTTTTTCAGGATTGAGGCTAGTTTTGTATGTGCAAGGGTGCAACCCTGGGGCTTTCTCCTCTGTGTGATAGGCAGGGAAGGAGCCCTAGAGGCTTTTGCCTATTAGCTGTTAGACTGGGGGAGAAGCAAGCCGTTGAAGTTTATAAGTGTTAGCCATGCTTGTAAACTTTGAAAGTATTAATGAGCCTAGCAGCTGACAGTTGGCTGAGTATTTTCCAAGTTCTAAAGTTTTGGGAGCCCTTCCTCAGAACTTCAGAACTCGGTATATCAACCCGGTCCTCAGTGTGTTCTGGGGAAAACTGAGGACCGAGTATCATCACTAGATAAATGGTAATGTAGTAAACAGTAATGTATGGTAAATTGGTAATTCAGTCCAATGTCCATCAAACACTAACCAGATACTGCTCGGTATCAAGCTGGGTACCAGTCAGCAGTGGATCCTGTGGTATCTGGTTGGATATCAGATAGTAGTGGATACTCATTTGAGCTCTAGGCAGGATGGGAAATGGCAATAACCATTATGGAAGCTTGTCAAACCAGAGCTCTGCTAGTCCTTGTTCTATTTGTATAAGTTTGTTTAGATAACTTAAGATGGTATGGCAAGTTAAAGCAGAATTTATTGTCTTACTATCAACTGTGTTATGTGGGACAGAACTGGGAATTTGCCAGTGCTTTCCTCACAGACATTGCCTAGCAGACATTGCTACAGGGAATAATGGATCTACTTCCCAACTAAATAGCAGGCTGCCATCTGTTACTGTGGCTTTATAGAATTTGCTCCATTATCCTCCTCACACCTTGTTTCTGTCACTGTAGGTAATGAGTGTGGAAAGCTGAAAGGGAAAGGCTAGTGACACAATTAAAGTTTCTGCCAGTTGTGCTAACTCAGGCTGAAAACCTACAATCTCAAGAGCCCCTTGGGTAATATGTACCTGTTCTCTTTTCAGCCCCCTGCAGCAGACATTTGTTTCTGTGCTATTGTTCCCTTTCCAGCTCTTGACCTGGATACCATGTTGGAATTTCAATCTGAGCCCACTCCACAGCAGTGGATGAGATGTCAGCCATGTTTAAATCCCATGGCCTTGGATGGGAAGGGGGCTATGGTGGGTGGTGGTAGTTGAAGCTGAGGGGTCGTAGGTCCCAAACTCACGGGGCACATGACTCTTGGTCCTCTCCACTTTTAAGCATATGACTCCCAATGACATTGCCCCTCAATTAAATATCATCTTGGACATGTTTAACACTTGATTGTTAAAGTGCTAACCTTTTCCTGAAAAAGCTACTGCTGTTTTACACCAATATTTATTACATATTTAAATGAATGACTGGCCTGCTTTCTAATTTCACTTCTTAAATATCTAGTTTCTTGAATTAAAGGTTTATCTTTGTCCTTGCTTTGTGAAAATGCTAAGAGGTAAGTTATAATTAAATTACTGCGGATTTGATAAAGGAGGCTCAGTGTTTAGAAATAAAAATTACAAAGCTGATCAAAATATGAATTGGAGACTCCAAGCTCCTTTTTAAAAGCACAAAATATTGCTGAACAAATTAATTCATAGTGTAATTCTGAGTTTGTTTAAAATTAGACTAGTGAAAAAATGACCATTTGATTTACGTGAGGCTTATAAAATTGTACATAAAGTGTTCCTGAGAAAATTGTAGTTGTGCATCTTCAGTGATTTTAAAACTTTTTCAATAGGTCTGACAATGGGATCATCCAAGTGGATAGCACTTGCACTAGCAATTAATTTAGATGTCGGTACCATTCCCTTCAATGGGATATTTATTTATTTATTTTACCATATTTGTATCCTGCTCTTCCTACCTCACGGTAGCCCAGAGCAGCTAATAATAACAAAATACAATATAAAAATAGAATATAAAACAATTAAAACATTAAAAAACATAATAAACAAAAGCAGAGGAAAAAAACACACACACACACCCCAACCCAACCCTTCCCCTCTCCCTCACCAAAAGCCTGACGGAGCAGCCAGGTATTACAGTTCTTGTGGAAAGCCGGGAGGTCCAGGGCCAGATGGGCCCCCACTGGGAGGGAGTTCCACAGGGGCGGCACGGCCACAGAGAACGCCCTGTCCTGCATGGCCCCAGGAAATCCGGGGGACCTCCAACATGGCACCCCCGGCCGACTGCAGAGGCTGATCTAGAGCCTGGGGAGTGAGGTGGTCTCTCAGATAGGCAAGCCCCAGATCGTGTAAGGCTTTAGAGGTTAAACCAACACTTTGAATTGGGCCTGGAAGACTATTGGCAGCCAGAGCAGAAATCGGAGCACTGGTGTAATGTGCTCCCGGCGGCCTAGCCCCACCAGGAGCCAGGCTGCTGCATTCTGCACCAGCTGAAGCTTCCGTGCCATCACCATAGGAAGACCCACATAGAGCGTGTTACAGTAGTCTAACCGAGAGTTAATAAAAGTATGGATGATCGTGGCCAGATCTGAAACTGACACCAGCGGCCGAAGCTGCCACACCAGATGTAACTGGCAGAAGGCACCCCTCACCACAGCCTCCACCGAGAGATCCAGGCGGAGTTGTGCATTGAGGAGCACCCCCAGTTCCGAACCTGGGAAGTCAGTGGAGGACAAACCTCCTCAATTGAGGGGGCTGTCATCTCCATCGACTTACCCACTAACATCACCTCTGTCTTGTCAGGATTCAGTCGCAGTCGATTAGCCCTCATCCAGTACCCCCCAGCTGTCAGACACCAGGTAAGCACCGAGACAGCCAGGCCTGGGTCGGTTGAAAATGGGAGGCACAGTTGGGTGTCATCCGCATACTGATGACACCTCACCCCGTACCCCTTGATCACCTCACTGAGCGGCTGCATATACATGTTGAACAGGAGAGGGGACAAAACAGAATCCTGCGTGACCCCACACGAGAGGTCCTGTGCTAACTGACAGCAGAAATGCTATCCATTGAAGTGTGCTGAGTAGGATTAGGGCACAGTATATAAATTAGCTGAGTAATATCCTCCTGTTCCCTCTCACTCCGTGACCCTAGATCCCATTTTTCTTGTCATTTGTATGGAATGTGTCTTGGGGCACTAAAAAATATTTGACAAGAACAGCAGCAATAACTCTTCTAGACAATCTGACAACTGAGGGTCAGACTGACATTGAATTCAACAGTGTTTGTGCATGTAAGTAATGCCAGAATTTATTCAAATGGGGAACAGTTGCTATTACAACATAAATGAATACCTGGCAGGGTAGTGTAGGAGCATAGTCTGTTATGGTGGCTTTCGTAAAGAGAATAACTGCTGCTTGTATGTCAGACCGTTGACTAACTCTGAAATCTTTTCATGAGATACAACTGCCTGTACCAGGATCGAATGGCAATCCACATACAGTTTACTCATGGACAATACAATTCAGATTGTGCTTTATTTAATATCATTTATTTCAGTTACAGTGAAGATTAGTGACACCAAATGCCTATAAATATATAAGCTGTCCGTTAATGCTGGGTTTTCTCTGGCTTTTAGTTTGTAATAATTAACTATGCTCATTCCAGCTAAATGACTTGACTTCAAAAAGAACTACATGTCCACCGAGATTGCAGGTGGAGGTTTACATTATTCTCCTTCACTGGTTACAAGAACATTCAGATTTGCAATGGGCACCATCCTAGGAAAACAATGTTAGAGGAAATGAAACTATTTTCTGTGTTCATCAACAAAAGGATTTAGATAGATACAGGAGTCTAATTAAGATGGTTGTCTACTGGTAAACAAATATAGCAGACTTCTGTACCATGGGGAAAGGGATTTAAGGAGGAATTGTACTGAATTTGAAAGAAGAGCTACTGCATCACTTCTCATCCCTGCATATATAAACACAATATTGTTACCAGGAGTAGATATGTTGGAATATAATTTTCACAGTCACTTTTTCCTTTCAGACTATCTGGAGAAGTATGAATTATAGGGCCAGTCAATTATTTACATCATCCAATCAAACCATTTTTAGGGGTGTGCACATCATTTTTGTTATTACAATAATGATAATGAAAATTGTCATTTTCATCATCCTTACAGTAACAACAAAAATGACAAATAATAATAATGAAAATAGAAATGAAAAGAGCTTTTTTTTTTTAATAAAGAGAAAAAACTGAAAAACGTACTAATGGTCATAACATTTTTAATTTTTATTCAATTATGATGAAACTGGGGGGAGATTGTACCCCCAAATGGAGGACAGTACTTGTACTAATATTTGAAATGATAAACTGATTTGAGAAGCAATTGAATGTTGTGTTTTTAAGAAAAGCTTCATACACATTCATGGCTACAACTTCTTTATCTTCCATACAATTTGCATTAATTTATTATTATTATTATTATTATTATTA
>QEPC01005395.1:18563-36173 GCA_003113815.1 Sphenodon punctatus | reverse complement strand
AAGCACCATTGGCTCCATGCAGCCTAGCCCATGGCCAATCACAGACTGCGAAGCCAGTGGTCTGAGTCAAAAAGGGATGGTGATTGGGCAGGCTGGCTGCTCCTCCAAGCCTCTCCACCCCTGGTGCCTGGAAGTCTGCTCCTCAGCTGACTCCTCTTCCCTGTCACATTTTGCCTTCCTGTGACATGTTTTTGCAACCTGAACTCACCCGAACGCGATCCGAACTGACCGAACTGTTCGGTCATTTCGGCATTCAGAATAGAGTTCAGTTCGGTCAGTTCGGGTTCGGGTTTGGTTCGAACAGGCCATGTTTGGGCCGAACTCCAAACTTCCGAACCGCATTCGCCCATCCCTAATAACTTCCACCTTGCCTTGTTACTTAGCTTTGGAGGAAAGCCTTCAGTCTTGGAGCTCTTGTACTGAGATGGAGAAAGATTTTCAGAATTTGAGTGCAGTCACACAATATGCCTTGGGCGTGCTACCATGCCTTGGGCAGCCTTAACCCACTCTGGGAGTCAGAACACACAATGCAGTGCATCATGTGGCTGGCGGCAGTCAGATGTTCCTCTTGCTGTGTGGCAAGTTGAGCAGCTGACATCTACATGATGTGTCCTCAGAAAAAGGCCAAGGACGCATTGACCCTTCTCCCCAGCCAGATCAAGTTACAGCACAGGGATGTATGTTCCCACTGCTGGAGCTGCCCCGGCCAGGGATAGTCCTCCCCACCCCTGGGCAGGATGATGGTGGCAACATCGCTTCTGTTAGCGCCCAATGTGGGTCCAGCATGGTGAGAAGGGCAGATAGTCCCTCTCTCAGCTTCAGCCCTACCCTGTCTCACTCCCTTGGCCAAACCAAAATCACATCTCCAGCCATGATGTTGCCATGTGTGACAGGCAAAAACACCTGCCGCTCAAAGCCCTACCATAGCTTGCTGCCATGGAGAACCCTCCCCCCCCCCTCATGCTGGGCTGGGCCGGCATACGAACAGATGTGGCTGCCCAGTTTGGCCCTCTCTGGCCTGACTGGGCAGCTTGAGAGGCTGGACTATAGACCCAGTTCATTCTGGGCTCATGTTTCTGGTCTGGCTGCCAACTCTGCCGGGGTTTGCACCAAGTCCACATCTGGCGGGTGCAGAATAAATATGCAGAGTCGGCGCTATCCCAGGCAGGCCAGAGCAGGCGGAATCAGGCCCACGTTATATCTTGTAACACTCAGTGTGGTGGCAGCGATTGGCCACCATGGGGACGTGTGGGGATTGGGCCCTCTGCAACTCATGTGACTGCACTCTTTGAGTTGGAATCTTAGTATATTGTTTAGAGCTTCTTCTTTTTTAAAAACATTCTTGTGTCCCTGAATAAAATGGAACTTCCAAAGGATGTTCCTATTATTACAAGTTTGGGGTGGGTAGATAAAGGGGAAACTATGTTTGCAGCATTGATTTTATTATGGCCGAAGTAGTGCTTGCCTGTGTTGAAAGTCAACAAGTGATGTGTGAAAACAATTCTCCCACAGCCATTCAGTTTGGCAAGCTGCTCAGTGTTCTGGCCAGGTTCTCCATTTGCCAATAAGCTTGGTTGGCCAGATAGTTTTTTTGTTTTCAGCTTCTGCATCAGATCCTCTTTGGCTCTACCTCCAGTATTACACAATCAAAGCTCTGTAGCTCCAGCCTCTATTCCTGTGCCACCTCTCACAACAAGCTAGGTAATTACATCCCCTAAGAGCTATTATTTCTTCCTGTAGTGCTGAACATTCTACCTATACGAAGTTATTGAATGATCCAACCTTGACCCACAGTGTTACCAATGAAGTGATCTCAATTCCTCCTGTACAGACTCTAGAAAGGTATCTCCTGGTATTTCCTGAAAAAGTGTTGTTTCTTCAAATTGGACATCTTGGTTCTCCCGGGCCAAACATCAAATACCACACTTACGGCAGCACGTTTACCTGCCAACACCCAGAAGAGATCATATGCAGATTTTGTAGCCCCTCCAGCAGGACATGAAATCAGATCGAACTCCAGGAGCCATAAATAAACAAATAAATGCCAATGGCTCCCAGGCACCTGAAAATTATGTTCCCTGCCCTCCAGGATGAATGCACTCCCAGTGTTCCATTTTATTTCCTGCTACACTCCCATATGGTGCAACATACTACCTTTGCTTTTCCTTCATCATTATTTGGGAATTACACCAGTAACAACAGAAAGCTATTGTCTCCTGTACCTGGAGTAGGTACTAAAGAGGGGCCCAATTCTCTTAGCCAGTAGTTTTACGTACCTGTTCCCAGGTAAAGCATGGCCTGAGCATCTCCAATCCATAGAAATTAAAGTGCTCTTCAAACTGTATTGAACTTCAAACTCTGGAGGGAAAGGGCTTTCAGTGTAATGCACAATCTCCCTAGGGCTAAGAGAGCAACTTCTGAGGATACCTGACAAGCCATCTTTCTGATAATTCTGAATTTGAGCTAAAGAAAATACTTTTTAGGTCTATATTTTGGCATCCAGTCACAGAAACGAAATACATTACCTTTTAACATTTCCTCAAGAAACTTCAGCTCCTTCATAGCGGTAACTTCTCACCTCCAGATTGGCACACAACTTAAAGAGAACCTTGGTGGAGAGGCTGGGAAAGGTGCTCCCTCACCTCAGCTAGGCTCCATCTCACAGTTGCACTGTGTGCACCCCCCATTTGGAGTCTCCTTTTCCTTTTCTTAGGGTGTGAAATGGTATAACCCAATTCCTGGGTAATGCAGACTGAATTTGGGCTTCTGTTATTTCACTGATGATGCAGATGTCCCATATGGACTGAGGAAAGAGTTAACAAGGTGCTTATTTCTGTTGTCTCAAGACGTAGATGCTGCCAATAATAATCCTCAGCACTGACTTGTCTTTTTTTTATCTCTTGAAAAACATAGTCAGCATGTAGAACACCAGATAGTGTGGATTATGAAGGCAGGGATCCCCAGCTTTTGGCAAGCGATTTGTGGAAGCCAGAATAGCTTTTTATCAAACTAGGTTGCGAGCCATTGTTTACATTTTCTGAGATATCATTTCTGACTAATCACTGAAATCAATCATTTAATGCCAAATTTCAAAAGGTGACATCAGCTGCCTGCTGTCTGGAATTCATCCATCATTTCTTTTTCAAGTCTGAACCTTTCAGATTTTATTTATTTATTTATATTAAAATTTTATGCCACCCCTCCTGCCTCAGGCATCTTGGGGCGGCTCACAGCATATTAAAAAGATTTTCCTGTCTCTGACTTTCTAATGGCTTGTCCATCTGAAGTGCTAACCCCCATGTTATAACTGAAAAGAGTATTGACAAAAATGTGTATTCACGATGAATTCCTGATACCAGATTGCAGCCCGACTTAGGTGCCCAGTGTCCCGGCATGTCGACTTCTGGTCCCAGAATGCTGAATTCTGGTAGTAATTTTTTGACTTCTGTATTGATTTTTTGACCACCAACACAGTGTTTGTTAGTTTCCATCCCAGAAAGTTGACTTCAAGTACTGGAAAGTCAACTTCCGGTCCCAGTTTTTTTGTTTTCTCTACTGATTTTTCAGTTTTTCATGCCAATACTCAGATTGGTAATAGCAAAATATAAAAACTGTTACCAAAAATTACCCATTTCCCATGTACCCGCATACCTAATCGGTACCCAGGCAGCCTGCTGTGTACTTGATGTGGTACTTGAAATTGCAAGCATTACTTGAGGTTACTAAATTAAGTATCCATTTCACCACCCCAGGTAAATCTTCTCTACCAGATGAATTTTCTCGACTCTGTCTATATTAATACCTTTGCACCCACATGAACAGCTTGTTAAAGCTTGTGGCTGCAAACTTGCAACCCAAATGGTTCCTTTGGGGAAGTGTGAGATACAGGATTCAGTTTGTCATTCAGGTATGTGTTCATGTGGTAAACAGTCCTCCAGACACTATCATAAGCTATCACTATCATCCCGGAATCCTTTTCAGTTATTTTCTGGTTGCTGGTCACCAGTGTCCTTCATAGGACTTACTGCCAGATGTGCTGATATTATCTCTTCCTGTCACTAGGCTACGGTACAAAATTGTGATAGGCTTGTGGTCCATAATTTAAAAATAGAAATATTCATGTGGCTTCTGTGGGCTTAGGTTATTTTATTGGGGGTCAACTTATTTTGTAAGTAGCTACAAACTATTATCTTCATCCTCAAAAATCAGTTTGTCTATTGTTTATATAACTGGGGTTGTCAATGCTTCCCTTGGGGAGGGCTGATTACCAGAGTCGCTTAAGGTGGCGGTGGACCAGCTGCTTCTTAAGAAACAATCTTTAGATGTTGACTCCCTGGTGAGACTGTCCCTAACCTTCCTTTTTTAGGAACTGTTACTGAATAGGTGGTGGCCTGCCAGTTGCAGGTGCATTTCTACTGCATCAATTTTTTAGATCATCTGGGTTATGGCACTGAGACGGTGTTTGTGGACTTGGTTGATGACCTATGAGTGGAACTGGACAGGGGATGATCGATCCTGCTAGTTCTACTTGATCTCTTGGTGGCTTTTGATACTGTGAACCATGAAGTGCTGGTGACTTTGGGACCTCACCAGAATGAAAGGGATGGAACTGCAATAGTTCCATTCATTCCTGGCTGATCAATCTCAGCAGGTAGTCCTAGGGTAATATACTTCTTCTTCCAGGGGTCTCCCATTTGGGGTATCGCAGGGTTCCAGTCTGTCCCCCCTCTTGTTCAATGTGTATATTCAGCCACTGTGGACGGTCATGTGTTAGTGGGAGAGGGAGTACATTGTCATCAATACACTGGACCCAGGTCCAGCAGTCTCAGTACTTTCCCAGTGTTTGGCAGCTGTGAGGGGACTGGATGAAGACTAGGGGTGTTTTCAGATGTGTCGGGGCCAGTTGGCCCCATCACAAAATCAGCGTATTCATCCTCCACCAGGACGACCCTGTCATGCCCTAACAGACGTGCTGGGGGATCCCGACAGGGAATCGGGGAGGGGCGGGGCAACGCGGCGCGGCGCAACGTGCAGCTGCACGGACCTGCCCCCTCCATGCACCCCACTGCCCGCCCTCCGGGGAGACGGGCAGGAGGCGTGGCCAATGCTGCAGCAGCGTCTGGCCAAGTTCACCACGGCCCGGAATCCCGCCAGGGATTCCGGGCCGTGATAGCCGACCAGACGTTACTTTTTGTTTATCACCTCCTGGAATCACTTTCACCACGCTTCAGCCGATTTTTGTGCCGGTAGCCTGGGAAGCGTGGTTGAAATTGACCCCATGTGGGTATTCAGTGTGGCGAACATCTGGCGGCCGCCGAACAGACGTGCAGGGCACAGTGACCACATGTAGGTGTTCAGCGTGGCGAACATCTGGCGGCCGCCGAACAGACGTGCAGGGCACAGTGACCACATGTAGGTATTCAGCGTGGTTCACTGTGATCTCGTCACGTCTGAAAACACCCCATGCTGAACAGACGTGCAGGGCACAGTGACCACATGTAGGTATTCAGCGTGGTTCACTGTGATCTCGTCACGTCTGAAAACACCCTAGCTTATTGAAGCTGAATCCCGACAAGACAGAGGTGTTGCTTTTTGGTGGTATCGGAGATCTGTGAGAGGGCGGTCTCCCCATCATTGTCATCTTACGTTTGGAGCCTTGGGGTGCAATTTTTTTTCAGTTACTTCTAAGTCCATATTGCTCTGGAAGGGGAAAAAAGTTTTATCATTATCTATAATTTTTTTCTTTCTTTTTTTGGCAGGAGCAGAAATTCCAAATATGTTTTATTCAGTTGTTAGAAGAAATGATGCTATCACCACATTTCTTTCAGCAGCTGCTTGTTTGTATATTTCAGCTGCAGGGGTAACCTCATAGTTCCTTTGTTCTTGATAGTTACTCTTATCAGAGACTGGCACTGTAGTCCTGGTTTCTCTCGTTCTGAACCTATGAAAGGCAAGTTTAAACTGCATGCAATTTTAACATTTCTTTGATGTAACTGGTGCAATCCTACTTATTATTAATGAGTCTGAAGTGGATAGCATTGCTTCAGATAATCATTCGACATCTTAGATGCTTATTCTAACATACCATTTTCTGATAATTTAGCAGTGGCTTGATATTGCTTTTCCTTTAAAACACATAAATTAACTATCAGATGATTATTTGATTAACATTATTAATACAAATTCCCTTGCTAAACAGTTAGCCTTACTACAATCATATGGAAAACAGAAATTTGTGGCCATGGACCTTGATTTATTCATTGTTTTCACAAAATTGTGGCATGAGTAAGATTATGTCACTAGGACTAAGAGGGTGACTTCTGAGGATACCTGACAAGTCATCCCTCTGTTAATTCTCAATTTAAGCTAAAGAAAACACTCACTCCGAGTGTGTTCTTGTGGCCACTAAAAAATAACAGCAGGGATGTGGAAGTCTCCGTTTCTTTGTTCATTAGCAATTCAAGATCATGACTCTCTTGAAATGTCTGTTCATTCTCAGCACAGAGTATCAATGCTAATTTTTTTTAGCTACAAACCTTTTATTTACTCACATTAATTATAATCATTATTATCATTCTCATTAGTATTAGCACAATTATTGGTGTTATATTATCTCCCTCCACCCTTATTTATTGTATCAATTAGTGTCACCCTAGCCGTGTTTTAATTGCTGTGGTTTTTATGAGTGTTTTAAAAATATTTTTATAATTGTATTTTTGTATTTTTGAAATTGTTAGCCGCCCCGAGCTGTTTTCAGGAGGGGCGGGATATAAATGGATGAAATAAATAAAATTAATAAATAAACAAATAAATAAATAAATAAATAAATAAATATTTTCTG
Source organism: Sphenodon punctatus (assembly GCA_003113815.1). Lineage (NCBI taxonomy): Eukaryota > Metazoa > Chordata > Lepidosauria > Sphenodontia > Sphenodontidae > Sphenodon > Sphenodon punctatus. The sequence goes on along the minus strand of QEPC01005395.1, from coordinate 29,332 downwards.
TACCTTTTCTAATTGTACTATGTTTTGAGGGAACCAGAACTGCACACAATACTCCAGGTATGTTCATACCATAGATCATTATTAGGGATGGGCAAACGTGGCTCAGATGTTCGGAGTTCAGACCGAACTCGGTATGTTCGGAAGTCTGAAACAAACGTCCGAACTCTTGAATGACTGTACAGTTCGGTCATGTTCGGATGAGTTTGGATGAGTTAGGGGCAGGAAAAATGTCTTTTCAGAGCCAAAAATTAGGTTTTGGTTTCGTTTTGGTTTCAGTTTCGATAGTGTTATTTTTGACTGTTCGGCCAAATTCAGCCAACCCGAACTCGGCTGAACTGAACCATCGAACCCGAACTCGGGTTTCAAACCAAACAACAGAACATCCGAACCTCATTCTGTTTGCCCATCCCTAAACATTATAGAGGCATTAAAGTATTTTCAGTTTTATTCTCTATCCCTATCTAAATTATTCCCAATATTGTTTTCTTTTTTGACTGCCGCTGCACACTGACCTGAGGATTTTAATATATTGTCCACAGTGACTCCAAGTTCCTTTTCCTGAGATGTAATTCCTAATTTGGAACCTAGCATTTTATACATATAGTTTGGGTTATTTTTCCCTATGTGCATCACTTTGCACTTGTCCACATTAAATTTCATCTGCCATTTGGATGCCCAGTCGCTCAGTCTCACAAAATCCTCCTGCAATTCTTCACAGTCTGCTCGGGTTTTAACTATCTTGAATAGCTTTGTGTCATCTGTAAATTTGATCACATCACTCTTTACTCTCTGTTCCAGATCATTAACTAATATATTAAACAACACTGACTGGTCCCAGTATAGATCCCTGAGGCACTAGTTACTTCTCTTAACTGTGAAAACTGACCATTTAGTCCTACTCTTTGTTTCCTACCTTTTAACCAATTGCCAATTCACAATAGGACACTACCCCTTATTCCATGACTCTTTAATTTCCTCCAGAGTCTCTTGTAAGGGACCTTATCAAACACCTTCTGAAAGTCCAGATACACTATCAGTTGATGACCAGTTCACCCAATGCTTATTATTTACACCCTCAAACAATTGCAATAGATTAATGAGACATGATTTCTCTTTTCTAAATCCATGTTGACTCTTCCCTATTAAGCCATGCTTATAAATATGCTCAGTAATTCTGTTCTTAACAACCATTTCCACCAGTTTGCCTGGTACCAACATCAGGCTCACCAGTCTGTAGTTTCCATGATCACCTCTGGAGTCCTTTTCAGAAATTGGTGTTATCAGTGCCCTCCAATTCTCTGGTACAGTGGCAGATTTTAGCAATAGGTTACAAATTACCAATAGTAGTAGGGATGGGCGAATGCAGTTCGGAAGTTTGGAGTTCAGACCGAACTCGACCAGTTCAGTCAACTGAACCGAACTTCCGAACCAAACTCGATTTTTGAACTGAACCGAACTGAATTTCCGAACTCGGCTCTGTTTGCCCATCCCTAAAAGATAATATTCCATTTAGTTCAATGGGGTTTGAATTTCTGAACTTTGTTTGGAAGTTCGGAGTTCGGACTGAACTCTAATAGTTCAGTCAACCGAACCGAACTTCCGTACGGAACCGAATTTCTGAATCGAACCACATTTCCGAACTCAGTTCTGTTTGCCCATCGCTAAATATTAGGTCTGCAACTTCATATTTGGGCTGAATACCATCTGGTCCTGGTGATTTGTTAATATTTAGTTTGTCAATTTGCTCTAGAACCTCCTCCAGAGTCACACTTATTTGTGACAGTTCTTCCGATTCTTCACCTAGAAAGATTCAGTCAGCATGGGTATCTCTCCAACATCCTCAGCGGTGAAGACCAAAGCAAAAAATTCATTCAGCTTCTCTGCAATGTCCTTATCCTCCCTGAGTTCCCCTTTCACTCCCTGTTCATCTAGCAGCCCAACCAACTCTCTAGCAGGTTTCTTGCTTCTGATGTACTTGAAAAATGTTTTATTATCTTTTATGTTATGTTACTTAACCCCTTTCAGTCAGAGGGGGAAGAGTGAAGAGGAAGTAAATATTGGTCAAGAGAATCTGAAGGAAAATTCCAGTTACTTCTCTATCACAAACTACAAGAGTACTGCTATCTCCCAGTATGTTCTGAAGGTGGAAACAGCAAACATGATAAGTCAGTGCTTCTTCATGTTGTGCCTCCACCCTCTTCTGTTTCCTACCTATGGTAAGGGTACAACTTTCATTGAGGGCCTTTGAGGAAAAGAATGTTCATGTCTGGTCCATACCTACACCAGGGTAATGGAGAGTGGCTCCCAACAAGGTCCCTATGTAAGAGGTCCCCATGGTCCCATCCCCTTGTCTGTTACTGTTAGCTGGTTCTCCCCCTCCCTGGGGAACAAGATGTGGAGTATTTTCATTGTAGATACCCAGTGGGACGGGCACAGGAAAGTTTGCTTGCAAGGCAGCTGGAAATAAAGAGGTTTTTGCAAAATCTGTGAGAGTTAAGCGTTGCTTCAATTGTGGGGAAATCACCCATCTTGCATATCAATGCAGGAAGCAAGATACTGCAGAGAAACCAGTTAAGCAAGTTCCCAGCTCCTCTGCAAAGAACAAAGGGAGCCATGATAGGGCTTTCAGCCTGCTTGAGGAAAAAGCATCTCAACTTAAAAATGTGGAAGGAATAGAATGTGAGACTGCTTCACATGATTTCTTTGTTGATTCTGGAGCAACTAAAAATCTTATAAAGGACAAAGACAGATTTATTGATCTGGATAGGACTTATAGAACTCCTATAAGATTGGCTAATGGAGAGAAAGTTTATTGTCAAGGAAGAGGCAGGGCTAAACTCATATGTCATCTGGGAAACGGTGAGGAAATGAAAGTTACCATTGAAGAAGCTCTATATGTCCCAGAATTGGATCATAATTTTATAAGTGTCAAGTATGCTGTACAGAAAGGTTTTGCAGTGCATTTTGAAGGGAAATATTGCAGAATTTCAAAGGAAAAGGAGCTTTTTATGCGAGGAATGCTGGATTCAAATGGCCTATTCAAGGTAGATTGCTTGCAACAGGATCAGTATGCAAATGCTGCAAAAGATTGCAGACATAAGAACTGTGAAAGCAAATGGCACAGAAGGATGGGCCATAGAAATGCAGATGTGTTGCATGCACTTCCAGACCTAGTTAAACATTTTAAAATGAACTCATGTGCAACTAAAGATGAGAGATGTGTTTGCTGTGTAAAAGGAAAGGGAACTAGGCCCTCCTTTCATCAGAGCAAGGAGGAAGCCACACAGCACCCCCTACAGCTCATTCATAGTGATATCTGTGGTCCTATGAAGACAAAAACAATTGCAGGAAACCAGTATGCATTGACTTTCATAGATGATTTTTCCAAGTTCACGTTCACTTACTTGATTAAAGAGAAAAGTCAGGTGCTGGAGAAATTTAAGGAATATGTTGCAAGAGCCAGCAATAAGTTTGGAAGATCACCTCAGATCCTAAGGTCAGATAATGGAGGTGAATATGTTTCAAAACAGATGAAAGAATTTTTGAAGCAAAAAGGAATTGAACACCAGACAACCATCCCGCATACACCAGAACAAAATGGAGTAGCAGAAAGAAAAAATCGCTCTCTCATAGAGATGGCGAGATGTATGCTTTTGGATGCGAATCTGCCAAACAAATACTGGGGGGAAGCAGTAATGACTGCCACATACCTGCAGAACAGGCTCCCAACCAAAGGTGCAAAAGCAACACCTTATGAACTATGGCATGGGAACAAGCCCAGTGTGGGGCACATTAGAGTGTTTGGCTCTAAAGCCTATGCTTATATCCCAAAGGCCAAAAGGACCAAACTTAACACCAGATGTGAAGAAGGGATACTTGTTGGCTATGCACAAGGATGCAAGGGATACAGAGTAATGGACACTGACACTGGAAATGTGAAGATAAGCAGTGTGGTCTATTTTGATGAAAATGAAAAGGGAAGCACTGATCAAATGCCAGACCTAATGAGGCCAAGTTCATCAAGACAGAAAAAGACTGCAGAACTGCAGATAAAAGAGGAAGCTGAAGTTTCATTTGATTTGACCATGTTCAATCAACCTGAACCAGAAGGGGGCACTGACACCAACACTGATGCTGATGCTGAAACTGAAGCAGAACCAGAACTGGAACCAGAAGATAACACTGATGCTGATACTGAAACTGAAGCCGAAGCAGAACCAGAACCAGAAGTGAGACGTTCTGAAAGACACAACAAAGGAGTGCCAGCAGCGAGATTCTCCTATGCGGCAAAAGTGGAGGAACCACAGGAGCCCTCAACATGGCAAGACATTCAAAAAATGCAAACCAGTGAGGCGCGCAAATGGAGAGATGCTGCCAAGGAAGAAATTGAGTCTCTTAATGAAAATAAAACATGGACACTCACAAAGCTACCTGAAAACAAAAAGGCCATTGGATGCAAATGGGTCTTCAAGACCAAGCATAATGCAGAAGGGGAAATCACGCGCCACAAAGCGAGATTAGTGGCCAAGGGATATTCCCAAAAATACGGCGAAGACTACGACGAAACCTTTGCTCCAGTAGTAAGGCACACCACAATAAGAACACTCCTCAGCATAGCAGCTGCAAGAAAAATGGAAGTGCAGCACTTAGACGTGAAGACTGCATTCCTACATGGTGATATCAAAGAGGATATCTACATGCAGCAGCCGCCGGGATTTAAAGAACCTGGGAAGGAGGAACTTGTGTGCAAACTTCAAAAGAGTATCTATGGTTTAAAGCAAGCAGCGAAAGCCTGGAACGAAAAATTGAATCAATTGCTCCTTAAGGAGGGGTTCATACAGGGAGAAGCTGACCCCTGCCTATACTCAAGGTTCAGAAATAAAAGGAGGACATACATTCTAACTTATGTGGATGATCTGATTGTATGCCATGAAAACAAACGAGATTGTGATGAAATCGTCAGGAATCTGAACAAAGAAATAGAGGTGAAAGACTTGGGAGGTATCACTTACTATCTTGGAATACAAATAGAACGAGAAAAAGATGGAAGTTTCCTTCTCAATCAAAAACAAAAGATAAAGGACATTTTAGAATGCCTAGGCATGACAGAGGCTAATGAAGTGGGGACACCTATGGAAACAAATTTCCTAAGCCAGGAAGGCAACGACGAGCCCCTACCACAGGACAACCAGTACAGAACTGCAATTGGCAAAATGTTGTATGTAGCCACCGTCACAAGGCCAGACATTGCCGCTGCTGTAGGAATACTAAGCAGAAAAGTAAGTGCACCAACCCAAAGGGACTGGATAGCAGTCAAGAGAATAGCACGGTACCTGAAGGGCACAATGCATTTAAACTTAAAACTACCAGCAAGCGAGAACCCCAGATTGATGGGATATATGGATGCGGACTGGGCCGGAGACAAGACTGACTGCAAATCTGTGAGTGGAAATGTATTTCTGTATGGAGGCGGAGCAATCAGTTGGACTAGCCAGAAGCAGTCATTAATTGCCCTTTCATCCACAGAAGCAGAATTTATTTCAGCCACTCAAGCATGTCAAGAGGTAGTATGGCTACACAGACTACTAAAGGACTTTGGAATAGACGAACCAAAGCCAACTGAGATGTATGAGGACAATCAAAGCTGCATTCAGCTTACGAAAATGGAAAAGATAAAGCCAAGGTCGAAGCACATCAACACCAAGCGTCACTATGTGAGAGAAGCGCAAGAAAAAGGACTTGTTGAACTGATTTATTGTCCTACAGAGGAAATGATAGCGGATGTGCTGACCAAACCGCTACCCAGAGACAATTTCCAGAGGCTACGAGAAGCATTGGGAATTGTCAGCAGTGCACATAAATGATTCGGTGCACGGGACGATGAGAAGGGGTGTTGGAAATACATTCCTTTGGTTGCATCCCCCCTAAGCACCTCATCCTGTTTGTTTGCTAGAAACACCAGGAGTAGACAGACAGATCAGGGAACCCTTCCCCCATCCTATCTGTCCTACTCCTGTCAGGACCTGATTGGTCAATCTCCTCCCCCAGGAGATTTCTCATCTCTTTGTGTCTCAGAGAGCTTCCTTCCTCCCTCTTGAACACACCTAGTCTTAGGACTTAGCATAGATGTAGGCCTTTCCTATCCTACATGTATTTCCTAATAAAGCTACTTAAGCTTAAGTATGCTTCCTGCCTGCTTATTGATGATTAGCTACTCACACTCCTCTGTAAACTCTGCATTGGGCAAATGGATGCAATGATCTCACAGTCCTTGCATTTCCAACAACTCAGAGAGCAGTCTTCCCAGCTGTACATGTTTTTACCCACTGTAGCTCTTAGGTATTTAGCATACTCATTAAACTTTATGATTGTTTATCTTAGGAAGCCTGCAGGAATGGAATTCCTCATATAAATATGTTAATAGATGGAAGAATGTGTTCAAGGGTGTAACTATACTTGGGACAGGAGATGCAGCTGCATCAGGTCTCATGATCCTTGACGGCCCATGTTTCATGGTGCAATTGCGTCCCCTGTATCTGAGAGGAGGGAATTGGGGGACACATTCCATCTTCTGTACCATGCCCATTCTAACCTAGATATTCCCCAGAGTGTGTTAAAGAGTCATTTCCCTCTAATGAAAATTTGTGAAGGATGAAAGAACAAAGTGGGTATGAACAGTGCCCCATGTGACAAGACTCTGACCTAAGACTGTGGGGAAACAAAATTCTTCCTTTTTTCACTTCTCACAACTATTAAATGAGAGCAGGAGATCATTTTGAAATGTCAGATGAGCTGCTGATTTAATGTGTCGGTGACATGATGAAATTCAAATGCAACTAGTAGGATTTTGACTGCATAGTTGGGATCGGTATGGGACGTACCTGCATGCAAGTGAACGGAAAGGCTTGGTTATGAATTATTCTTTGGGAAACAAATTTTCAACTGAATTTATATCTCAATTGTTCAGGTTTCTGACTTTTGGTTGAATGGTTTCTCACAGCTCTGTAACAATAATAACTGGCACAACGTGTGACTGACAGATTGAGAATGGCCTGTGCTAAAGATCCGTAGCTCCATATGGCAACCAAATCACCTCCCCAGAATAATGTAGAAGGATAATATATTCAGGACATTTAATAAGATTCTGATTTATTGTGATCTGATTTGGATAGTTTTGAACAACATGGTGAATTCACGCACATAAGTGTTTAAACTTGGAAAGCACTAGTATATAAACATTTTTATTTTACTTTGTGCAATTTTCTGTTTATCTGCGTCGTGTTTCTTTTTTACCTACATTTCTTATTTATCTTTAAATTTTATTTTGATGAATAACAACATAAAGAAATCTTGAGTATGCACTTTGGCTCAGCAACCTGACATTTAACAAATCCATCAGAATCATAGTATTGGTTAATTAAAATTGCTTAATCAGTTTCCTAGCTAAAAACACACGGCCCACACTGAGTCACAACTGTATCATATTGGCTAGAGCGTTCAGCAATTATCTCCATGGCCCTTCTTCTGGCAGTGACCCATTTAATAAATAGCTTGTCCTCCATTTTAAGTTCATATGTTGATAGATTCACGTGTAGAGCAGAGGTAAGTTGCTAAACACCAGGAGGAAACTTGTGGACTGGCGTATATTACAATATAACAAAAACAGAATAAAAAAATGTACAGATGAGTTGTGATGTGTTTGTTCTGAAAATGAAATAAATCACAATGATGCATAAAGAATAATCAGTCAAAACATTTTGCCACCTGGATATAATATGACAGAGATCAAAGAAAATAAATACTATGAGCTGGGAACACTGTGGAGTTATATAAATTAGATGGAAATGAGATGCTGGCATCTCTCAGCTATCTCCTCTGTACTAAAAAAGGGAATGCAGATTTCCATCCAATGCAAGTCTCAATCAAGCCTTTCATCCTGAAGAATCATGCCATACTTTGACAATTAAACAGGGTCAGAGTTATTTGTCCAATTCTCAGTATGCTCAATTCAAGAAAGCACTTAGCACATAGATAATAAGGCTTAACTGAATATTCAATGTGGATTCCAAATTTAACACATTCACTGCATTTGTATCCATTTAAAAAAAAGCGAATACAAAATGGTATTCGCTTGCCTTTCTTTGCTGTTGCATATATTCATTTTGGTTATCTCATGTTCAGTTATTTAGTTTATTTAAAGTGAGCAAAGTACCAAATATAAAAATATGGAATAAATGAAGTTAACCAAATAAATAACATGGAGCACTGGGGTAAATTGCAGGAGGGGGCGGGATAAAAATCTATAAAATAAATAAAATAAATAAAATAAAATGAAGTAGCCAAATAATCTGGCCCTTTTTACATGGATGTCGCCACGGGCCCAGTGTGTGGAGGTGGGTGGGTGAGCACACCCACCACACATCCAGCAGCACCAAGCATGGAGATATTTAAATGGACACTGCTGTGGGGTGTTGTGGGAAGTCCGAGGAGGGGCCAGCACACACCCATTGGGCACACCCACACCCAGGGCAACACCAAGTAAACACCCATAACATTTACAAAGACCACCCGTACACTGAACGGAGAGAAATGCCCAGCACAGTGATGTTACAACATGGCCGAGTGAGAGCAAATGAAGCCGCGGCACATGGCACTTCTCCTACACTGCGAGACTCTGAGTGGACAGGGAAGGAGGGAGCTGGAAGGTCAAGAGATGAAAAGAAGCAGCCAGTGTCAAGCCCTGAGACACAGGCCAGACAAATGGGTGCCACAGACCCCTCAAAACACAGACCGCTTCATACAGAAGCACACAGGGAAACCCAGCAGGATGAGGGAAAAAGGGGACCCCCAACTGGGGGGGAGGGGGGACCTAGCACAATCACTGGGAAGAATAGGTGAACCCCAAAATGGATGGTGACCACACCAACCCCTCTGTCAAGGAGCACCGCCTACAACCCCACCCCCCAAACCCCAAAACATGCCAGGAATAGGACAGCTGAGGTGACGGTGGCAGGTGCCAAAGTTCACAGTGGAGTCAGGATCAGAGGGCACAGAGAGGAGAGGTGCTGTCTAACAGACACAAACCAGCTACAACGCAGCAGATCGCAACTAAGCACAGGGCAGGGATGCACAGGGCTCAAGATGAACACCACACCACGGCAGGGAAGGTTCACGAGGATATAAAGCAAGGCTCACGAGGATAGACAGCCCCCCTTGCATGCCCTGACAAACAACAGGAAGGGGGAGATGAGATGCCAGGGACAGTTGGGGGGGGGGGCACAGGAACATATGCAAACAGAGGAGGGGGTATGACCCAAAGGACAGGGTAGCAAGGGGCCAAGCCAAAGATGCCCCACTGATAGAAAGGACAACCACAGGGAGGGGAGGAACACACAGTAACGGACCCATGTCCTGTCAGACAACCACCCCACATGAACGTGACACAACCCACACAGAGAGGTACAACAGAGGGAAGGAGAACACAGACACCAGGGGGAACCAAGCAAACAAAACATCGAGTACAAACCAGCCAGAGCAACAGGTGCATGTCAAAGAACCAACACCAACACTGAGCAGCTACAAGGTGGGTTGGTGGGGCAGATTCCAGCCCTCAGTAGGACCCGTGACTCCAGGCCTGGTTCCAGTGATCCACTTGGGCACAGTCCAATTGGTGCATCCACTGCAGCACATGCAAGTCCAGCTGGTCCACCTTCTCCTGCTCCCTGGGCCTCTCGTTAATCATTGCTTGAACTAAAGGAGAGAGGGAGAGGGATCACACCACTAGGGCAGGTCACAGTCCACAACACCTAGAGAGTCCTCACATAAAGGGGTGGAGAGGGACCGTACACACATAGAACTTAATCACAGATCTCCTGGTACACCCGGGTTTTTAGGGATGTGCGAACGCGGTTCGGAAGTTCGGAGTTCGGACCGAACTTGACTAGTTCGGTTGACCGAACTGAACTTCTGAACCGAACTCGAATTCAACTGAACTGTTCGGTCGAATCAGAACCAGTTCGGAAGGCCAAAAACAGCTTAAAACATCAGTTTTGAATGCACAAATTTGGTTCGGAAGTTTGGAATTTGACTGAACTCGACTAGTTCGGTCTACCAAACCGAACTTCCGAACCGAACTCAATTTTTGAACTGAACCGAATTTCCAAACTCGCTTCTGTTCGCACATCCCTACTGGTTGACCCCAGCATGAATCTCAAAGCCACCCACTGGAGCTGACTGGCCATCTTCCCAAGCTGCAGCACAGTCAGGAACACAATCACAGTAGCTAGAAGGGAAGAGGAAGCAGGATGGGGACAGGGCTTGCATAACTCTGGGGGAGTGGGTTGGTTGGCAATACACGAGCCAAAAAGTCACTCTCTCCCCAAAGCAATAACACAAGAAAACACCAAAAGGAAAAAAATAAAAAAATAAAAAACAAGAAAATATTTTAAAGAATCCAGTATATACCAAGTGAGGTTAAAAATGTATTCCCATAGCAGAAAGTACTACAAATATAACTAGGCTACAAAAGCCAAAATACAATGAATAATACAAGGAATGATAAATAAGCCAAAATACCATGAATAATACAAGGAATGGACACTGCTGTGTTTCTAGACCCAACATATAGGTCCTCATCAGCAATCCATATTGCTATAGGCTCTGTAACACATTAAATTCAACCTCATCATAAAAATCTGAACAGGTAGATAAACAACAATATAGCAAGTTTAAAGGATATACCCTTTTAAAATTAAATAAAATGTAATATA
>QEPC01005391.1:39869-53609 GCA_003113815.1 Sphenodon punctatus | reverse complement strand
CTGCATCGCTCTCTAAGAAAGGCTGCAGTATTGACCAGCTAGGTGGGACTATTGACAGCTGATAACCTGCTGATTGGGATTGAGAGAACAGAGGGGAGGGACACTGATTGGACCATCAGAACACCTGGTTCCAGGGCTCGGGCTACAAAGCAGCTGATAGCGCCTGCGGCCAGTGAGTGGGGTGGAGAGTGGACTTTGGCTGCTGGAACCAGAAGAGGTGTTGCCTCCCTGCATCACTCTCTAAGAAAGGCTGCAGTATTGACCAGCTGATAACCTGCTGATTGGGATTGAGAGAACAGAGGGAGGAATACTGATTGGACCATCAGAACACCTGACTCCAGGGCTCGTGCTACAAAGCAGCTGATAGCGCCTGCGGCCAGTGAGTGGGGTGGAGAGCAGACTCTGGCTGCTGGAACCAGCAGAGGTGTTGCCTCTCTGCATCGCTCTCTAAGAAAGGCTGCAGTATTGACCAGCTAGGTGGGACTATTGCCAGCTGATAACCTGCTGATTGGGATTGAGAGAACAGAGGGAGGGATGCTGATTGGACCATCAGAACACCTGACTACAAGGCTCGGGCTACAAAGCAGCTGATAGCGCCTGTGGCTAGCACTGTAGGTGTGTGCCTGGTGGCCGTGCACCTAAGGGCTGCGCGCACAAGGGCGCGCCCTTGTGCGTGCGGCCTTAGGCGCCAGACAGGGGGCCAAGGGGTTTAAGAATTTTGTTGTTATTTTTTGTGCCCCTTTATTGCTTGGGATATCCTCTGGGTTGCTGGATATATGGAATGAAAAAGGGGGCATGATTGTAGTCCCTCCTCTCTGGTGGAAGACATACCAGCAAAGATAATGAGGAGTGGGGTGGGAGATTCCTTGTGGGGTCACCATCTCTCCCAGAATCAGTTTGCGGGGATGGCAGACTGTGAAAAGGGGACAGAGGGGGATGTTCTGCCAAAAGACCTGGAGCAAACTGTTCCTTGCGTCAAGTGCTCCTCTTGCTCAACCTGTCATGGTTTAACTAAAGACTATCTTTTGCAACAGACTAGGTTGATAGCTAGAACAGTTGAGGCTTTGTTTTCTGGTATCTCGGATTTGGGGAAGGCGGTTAATAAGGTTAAATCACAACTCTGTAACATTACTAATAAATTAGAGGGCCAGAGTGAAATTCCAGGGGGTACAATAAAGGAAGTGGGCTTTAGAACTGGGAGGATGAAACCTAGTAAGAAAAGGACCTTTATTAGGTCTCTGCAAGAGCCCAAGAAAAGAGAGGTTTGCAATAATAAGATATATTTGTATGTAGGTCAGGATTGTGGCCGCAGGCAGCTTCATCAATGGGGTTCTCTGGAGGATGTTGTTGCCCATTTATCAACCCTGTTAGGGAGAAGGGTTGGCCCCAAGAATGTAGTAAATATTGAGTGGCTCCCAAAGTACAATTATTGCTATAGGCTACGCGTAGTGTTTACAACCAACATTTGGGTTGGGATTATATTTGAGGCCCGGAAACACCTTAAACATAGGGGCATTTCTATCGATAGGGTTTGGGCTTGCCCAAGGTTAGTTTTGTCAAGAGATAGGGAGGGTACAAAATCGGCCTCAAAGCTTTCTTCCCCCAATCTAATTCCACTGGGTCCCCCTAATAAGGGGATTGAAGGTGGGAGGGACTTGCAGGCAAACCCACTTGAAGCAAATACACAAGAGGCTTTCAGAGGTGTTATTGATAATTCAGTTGATTCCATGGACCTAGGGGTCACACCCCAAACCTTGGGTGTAGCAGACCTGGGGCAGGGTGTGACTTCCATGGTTCCTAAGGTAGTGATGTCAGCTGCTCAAGTGCCAATTTTGGAACAAATGTTAGTACTACGCGTTGTGTATTTGCTTCAAGTTGTACCAACTACCCACTCTGGGGAACAACTCGATCAACAATTGGGTATACCCTCCGGTTTTGAGAGTAAAGTGGGGCTCCCTCCTTCGGGAGCCGCTAAATTAGGGGACCTTGAATATAATTGGGATATGTTTCGTAATTTATCTATGGCAGAACGGGATAAATTTTTGACCTGCTTAGCTTGTGTTAGGCGGCACGTTCAAGCCACAGAAAAAGATCAGCAAGCTGCTTTGGGGGATTCCACTAATAATCAACAGCTGACTTATAATATGGAGGGAAGTATAGAAATTAGCCAGCCAGCTTTCGGGGAGCAGAATTTACCGAAGGGATATAGTAGGGTGCAAGCTAGTGGGGTGACTCAGGAGCCCCAGTTAGGGGAGGAGAAAATGATGGGAAACAGGGCTGATTCTGAGCTCCTTAGTAAGGTTAATATCTTGGATGATGGTTCTGCCCAGAGTGAGCAGGCCCCATCTACCTCTTGACTGGGGGCTTTGGACCTGGTTCCCTTGACCCAATGCTCTGTATACGATGGGGATATAGAGAGGGTTCTTCTGGGCCAGGGGACAAACATGAAAGGAAGTATAAAGGAGAAGATACGATTGGCATCATGGAATATTGCAGGACTTAGACTCAATATATTGGATGGGGATTGGCTCAAATTCCTACAAGAATTCCATATGGTGTGTTGACAGGAGACATGGGTTAGGGATTCAGAATTAATAAAAGTGGAGGGTTTTCAGGTTTTTCTACATGGTGGAGCGAAGGAAGGAACTAGGGGACGTATCTCAGGGGGGCTTGCTTTTCTTGTATTAGAGGATAGGGTGGACATGTTTAGCCCACTTGTTTCTCCTAGACCAGAGATACAAGTCGGGTATATAAACAATGGCCCATTAGAACAGTATGTAATATTTAATATCTATATTCCCCCTGTAGGATCTCGTTATTTCGACCTAGATATTTGGGTAGAATTGGAAAAAGAAGTCCATGGGGTCCAGGATGAGTTTCCAAGAGCTCAGTTGATATTGCTTGCCGATTGGAATACTCATCTTGATAGGAGGTTGGGAATCAACAAGAGGAGTTCTTCAACGATGTTGGAACCTCACGATGGGTTATCCCATGGCCAGGCTTGGGGGGTAAAGTGTATGGAGGAGCTCCTCGAGTCTCTGGATTTAGTGGTTTTGAATGAGAAATCCCTTGGAGACACAGATGAGGGTTATACCTTTCTAGGCCCTCAGGGGCAATCAAGAGTGGACTGGATTTTGGTGGAAGCTAGATCTTGCATAAACTTTGGGGAGGTTGAGTATTATGTTAGACCCAAAAGCGATCATGTCTTGATGGCAACCCAAATAATTAGGGTAGAAGCCATAGGAGATAGGTCTTGTACTAACACTCCCAATTCAACAGCCATATTTCCCCTAGAAGTGAGGAAAATGTCATTTGGGGAATGGGCTAACAAGGTATCCAGGTTCTTTTGCTCAGATAAAATTGCTAGGTTAATAGCAAGGATCCACGAGTCAACGGATCCTAAATTGGTAATCGATACTTATGAACAGATTTTGAGAAATTTCCAGGATACCTTGCCCTTACGGTCAAGTGCCAATGGGTATAAGTATCATACTCTGTGGTATGATAAAGAATGTAGGGGAGAAAAGTCTCGAGTAGCGGCCCTTAAGAGGTGTTGGGCCAGGGTACAAACAGCTTATGCAAGGGAGGAATTTTGCAAATCCAAGGCAATATATCGGAGGCTACTGAGAACAAAAAGGGCAGATTATTTTGCAGTAAAATGGTCTAAGATGGCAATAGATTTTTCTACAAAGAATCTTGCCGGATTTTGGTCTTCCCTAAACCAGATTATTAGCCCTAGGGCGACCCATAACTGCCATATGGTATCCACCGAAAGGTGGGAGGCTTTCTTTAAAGAACTATATAGGGACCGCCAGGTAGGGGTGGATGACCTTCCTCCTTTTTCCCCTTCAGTTTGGTGTATGGAGTTTACCTTGGGGCAGGAAGGGGAGTCCTTAGAAGCTAAAATAGTAAGGGTTATTGGGACCCTGAAAGTAAACAAGGCTGCAGGACCAGACTGTATTACTGCAGAAATGTTACAGGCAGCCCCAGGATGGTGGTCAGCGGTTCTGTCTCCCGTATTTGCTAGTTTAGCTGCAGGGCATGAGGTTCCTAATTCCTGGACCCTTAGTTATATAGTGCCTATTTTTAAAAATGGAAAAAATACAGATCCCACATGTTATAGACCGATTAGTTTGCTGTCTACAATAGGCAAGCTATATGCAAGACTTCTTTTGGAGCGCCTTGAGCAGTGGGTGGTAGAGAAGGCTATATTACCATATCAACAATTTGGTTTTCGGAAAGGATATTCTACCTCCAATTGCTGTTTTATTTTACAGCATTTAGTTTGCAAATATTATATGATAAAGAAATCTACTTTGCATCTTTCCTTTGTGGATCTAACAAAGGCATTTGATATGGTCCCTAGGGAAAGATTATGGCATAAGCTAAGGATATTGGGCATAGACTATACTTTGTTGAATGCCATAATCCAGCTTTACTCCAATAATGAAGCTTACATCAAATTTCAGCGGGGAAGGCCCCGGAGTGGTGGTATCCCTATTGAGAGAGTGGTTAGGCAGGAGTGTGTCCTTGCTCCCCTACTCTTTAGTTTGTTCCTCTCTGATCTGCCACGATGTGTTTCAAACTATGATACCCATCCCCCAAAAGTTGAACTTTATCTAGTTTGCGGATGATATTGTTTGGCTGTCGCAGACAGTAGTGGGTTTGAGGAGGGCAATTGCCCAATTTCATCAGTATTGCCAGGCCAATGGATTAATGATAAATGCAAGCAAATCAAAAATAATGACCCTGGGAAAGAAAAAGACCCCAGGTATATGGAAAACGGTGGCGGGTGACTTCGAGGTGGTCAAATCGTTCGAGTACCTTGGGGTCACCTTCTCCAATCGAGGGACCTGGGGTCTGCATATGCGGAGGCAAGCTATCAAGGCCAAAGTGGCCTCTCAAACCTTATACAGGGCTGCTGCTATTTCCAAGGGGGTTCCTGTTTCAACCTTCTTAGTGGCATATTCGGCTAAGGTCCCTTCTATGGCAACATTCGGGTTAGAAGTTGTTACTAACCCAGATTATGCTACACTTGAAAGTGTGCAAAATGGCTTTTTGAGGAACCTCCTAGGAGTTGGCCCAAGTGTTCCTGGAGAAATCTTAAGGGCGGAAACAGGGGTTATTTCTATCTAAGCCTATTCTAGGAAGATATTCCTGGGCTATTGGCTAAGGGTGATGGGTCCGCAAGATTCATCACTACCACTCAAATGTCTTCGGGAGGAATTAAATCATGTAGGGGTGCACCATTACCCATGGATGAACTTTCTCGGCCGGACAATTGGGGTCCTGGAGTTTTCCTTTGATTATTTTCAAGGGAGAAGTATTTCAAATATCAGGTCCCAAATTAATTTAAGGGTACGGGACATTGCCAAGCAAGAGGATCTGGCGAGGGTGGCTTGTTGGAAAGTAGCTCCATTATTGACACAATTCAAATCTGTTTTGGGGTTTGAGGTATATTTGGATGCCATAGGGGACCGGAAGCTTCGGAAATCTTACACTCAGCTTCAGTTCCAACTGATTAAATCTGCCGTGGTTGAAGGCAGATATAATAATGTCCCCTACCAACTGAGATGTTGCCATTGTAGGTTAAATGAGATAGAGAATTCTGTCCATTTTCTGTTGAGATGCCCATACTATGCCAAATTGCGTGCAACTTGGCTTCTCCCTCTGTTAATTGATGGACCTACTGCTGAGCTAGAGAACTCCAATGGGTATCTTCTCAGGTTGGAAAGTAGGGAGGCAAAAATGGCATTGACTATATACACCCTCTGTATATAGACAATGCACTGAAAGAAAGAACTCGGATCTTGAATAAAATTACTGCGAGAGATTAATTGTGATTGACATATTGATTGCATTTGGTATTTGATGTATTGTTGAGGCTGTTTTTATAAAATGGTATAATTGATGTTTATAAATTGGCCATAGCGAAAGCTCGTGCCATAATAAAACTTACTTACTTACTTACTGTGGGCTTTCCCCTTCTATGCACCTATGTTTGACAGGGAGATGGCCCCCAACCTGTACCGGGTCATTGAGTGGGTCTTCCACGGTCCCAGTGGTGATAGGGGACTCTGCCTACCCGCTGAGCCCGTGGCTCATGAGGGCGTTTCCTGTGGTGCGCACAGCGCACCGCCGGCTCTTCAATGAACTCCTCTCATCAGCTCGGAGCATGGTAGAGTGGTCATTCGGGCTGCTCAAGGGGCGTTGGTGCCTGCTCATGAACAGGATCCAGTTCGACCTGCAGCATACCCCCATCCTTGTATTTGCATCCTGCATCCTGCATAATATCCGCGAGACCGGGGAAGCTGCCTTTGACTACCCCCCCCACCGGTGAAGAGAGAGGGTCCTGTGCCCCTCTACCAACATGTCCAGGGTGGAGTATTCCGGCGCATATCTGAGGAGAACCAGGACACTCTGTGTAGGCGCATTGTCACCCAGATGGCAGGCAACTGATTAGTTCTGTTGACAACCCCCCACCCTTCACAGAACCATGTAACGAGTAACAATAAATACAGATATGTCTGTTCACATATCTATTTCTGGGCTGTTGTTTGGGTTGTAGGGGTTCCCCGGTCCTGTGTGGCCTGTTCCCAGTGCCACTGGGTCACCCACTGCCTTGTAACCATGGCAAGTGAACCGCACCAGGTCTTGGCCCGTCACCGGCTGTCTGGTGGCATGCCTGGTGCTCCACTGTTGTAACTGTGCAGACCTGAACCTGGCAATGAGAGCTCTGCTGTTGCCCACCTGGCTGCCTGTAGTCCAGAGCCGTATGGTTCCGGCACCTGTATTGTGCATATGCTGCCCCCGTCTGCATGTGGAGCGAATACTACACACCGTGGTGCCCTCTGACACACAGACCTACAGAGTGGTAATGTAGAACACAATTTATTTGGGGTTCTGTACAAGGGTGTGTATGTGTCACAGTTTGCAGGGCCTTCCCCGTGCGCGCTTTGGTGCACCAACAGGGCTCGCTCCCCTGTGGGCCCTTGCAGCTGCCGTCCTTTGGGAGTGACAGCCGGACGGCCCGGGCTCTCTGTTGTTCACAGGATGCTCCACACCGGGTTGGGGTGCTGGACCCTGCTGTGATGGAACAAATGGTCAGTGTTACACCCTGGCTTGCACTGTTACCCCGGCGCCACAGTCCTTTCCGTGGCCCTCTGGTGTTCCAATTGCTCCCCACACAGCATCCCCTCCTCCCATCCCTCTGCTGTTAGCAATGCCTTGCCCTCTCTCCCCCCCCCTTTTCCCGACAGCTCTGTGGTCCGGCTTACCGGAACTGATGTGGTGGCCACATGGGTGGTTGGTCACCCGGAGGTTCCGGGTTGAGCGGGGGAGACCATGGTTTCCGGAGGGAGGGGGGTCTCAGAGGCATCTGTGGAGGAACCAGAAGGGGTGCGGCCCAGAAGGGAAGCCCCACGAACTGTTGTTGTGGGGCTATGTGGGGGAGAGGGACCCTGTCAACTAGACTGGTGAAGAGATGCTGCTGGGGAAACCATGGTTGGCTGAAGTGCAGGGAGGGGGGCACCTGCACCAATGGGGGGTGCCCCAGTGGTACTCAGCTACCATCCCTCCACCCAGGCCTGGAGGGGGTGCGTCCCACCAGGGTTCTCTCTGCAGGAGCCCCACTGCCTCTCCAATGAGGTGAAGGGCCTGTGTGGAGGTCCCCTCTAGTGTGACACATTCCCTCGCCCTCTTGGGTCTGTCGAGTCGCATCTCACAGTGGAGGATGACAGTCTGACACCTGTCCCACAGGTGCTCGGGGCGGGACCGGGTTAGCATGGCTGCCAATATGTCCCAGTCCCTTCCCCCCTCCCCTCTCTGGACCTCCCTTGTGAGGGTGAGCTCCTCTGCATGCACCTCAGCTAACCTTCTGGTTTCCTCTAGCAGTTCCCTACTGAGGGCCTCTCTCCTTCACCTGTTCTGGGCCTGCATTTCCTGATTCCTCTTGGTGCTACCCGTGGCAGCTCCCCTCGCCAAACTGGGGCACTCAACTGTGGGAGGGATGGTAACAGGTTGGGGTGTGAGGCTTTCCAAGTCCGTACTCTGTGCCCATAGCTGTGCGTGTGCATCCCTGTCACCCTGGGGGATGCCTGACCCCCCTCCCTGTCTGTCCCTATGGTGTATGTTACTGGTTGGGCAGTGTCCTGGAGAATGTGTCCCCTCTGTTGGACCACTGGGGTAGCCCCATCTGGGGGTGCATTCAACTGGAACTGTGCTGTTACAACTCCTCCTAGGGGCCTGTCATATGGTCCCACCCCCTTGCGACCCCCCCTGCATACCCCTCTGCCCTGTTAACCCATGTGGCTCAGTAACCCAACAGTGATGGTGACCGGCCCTTCCCTGTTGCACATGGGGGATGGGTGGTTCTGGCTGGCTTGTTTGGCCCATCCCTTGTGCGTTGTGGCATACCATTGTTGTCCTGGTGCCCGGCTCTCAGGGGTGCCTCTGGTTCCTCCTCGAACACCTCCTCCTCTGTGACCTCCTCCTCATGAACCTCCAGGGTGTATTGAGCTGTAATGGGAATGTGGATCCATCTGTCAATCCCTGCTGCCCAACTTAGGCTCCGGTCACTGTGACCGGGGCCCTTCCCCCCTACCCCTCGGTTCCCCCCCCGGCCCTGGTTGTATTCCTACCTGAATCATTTTCCTCCACTTCCTGGGAGGCATCCCAGGTCTCCGTTCACTCTGCATGAACCCCTCTTCCCCGCGGCCCAGTACCTTGTGGGTTTTGTGGGCACACGTGGAGGGCGATGTTTGAGTGAGCAGGTTCCCAGGCTGCCTCCTCACCCTGTGTGATGGCGCCGTCCCCTCCCGCATCCTGGATTGCCTCACCAGGGGCAGCAGCCTCCCCCTGCTCTGGGGGGTCAGGCAAGGGGGGTGTTGTCAGTGTCCTTCGCCTGCACCTGGCAAAGGCGGTGCCGTGTAAGCAGGAGGCGACTATATCCCCATCCATGCAGAGGAACTGGTCCAGCTCATCATGGAACTCCATTGTATGTATGGCACAGCTGGACTTGAGATTGTTGTCCTTGATATGTTTGTATCTGGACCTCAAGTCCTTTGCCTGATGCATGCACTGAGTGACATCCCTATTGTACCCCTACCACTGCATCTCCTGGGTGATGGCTTCATAGACCTGTTTGCTCTTGTAGCTGTGCACCAGGTTGTGCTGGACCTTTTCAGCCCCCCACATGCATATGAAGTCCCTGTTCTCCTGCCTCAACCAGGACTCCCCTTTTTTTGGTACTGCGTGGGGGGTGGGGGGCAGCCACCGGCTTGGTGGCTTGGGGCCCGCCCGGTCACTGTGGTGACAGCGGAACTTGTTGTCTCCTGTTGGGGGTATTGCAGAGGGGTTAGCATCTGCCCCATAGCCCCATAGCCCCCCTGTGCTCCCTTTTGAGGGGCATCCCTCCCCACTTCCCTTGGGTGGCACGGGCACCTTACCTAGCTGTCATGGAGGCCATCCTCAGTTGTCTCCCCGGTGGTGCATTGCTCCTGTGTCTGGGTGCTCTCCTGGGGGGTAGGGGTGGAAACCATTAGCTGTCATCTGCCCACCCTGTTCTCCCTCAGGTTGTTTCCTGTTGTTGGCATGTACCCCCCCCTCCTCGGGTTCTTGGGGTCCCCTCGCACATACCTCGCTGTTGGTCGCACTCCCTTCCCCATGCCCCATGGCTGTGCTGGAGTGGGCCGATGCCATCGATGCTGTGGTCTGTCCTTGGCCCTGTGGTAGCATGGGTGTGCTGTGTTTAGTGGTCCTTCCCACGTCCCCCCTGACCCATGGGGCCAGCCCCCCTCCCTTGGGCACCCTGGGGTCCCTCTGCTTACCCTGGCCCATCCAGGGTGAGTCACGGTGTTGGCTCCCTTCTTCTTGTTGAAGGCTTTCCTTCCAGACATCTCGGGAGCCGTCACACCCATGTTCAGTTTCAGATCCCTTTTGAGGGCTCCCGGGTGGGTATCTGGTATCTCCCAGGGTGGGCGTGTCTGCTTGGGGGCACCTGTGTGGGATCTCTAGCCATCTCTTTGTGGTCTCGACATACCCATTCCCGTGGGTGTGGGTGTTTTGGTTTTTACATGGACAGGCGGGTGTTGAACACCCATCTCCACCCACCTCCACCCATCTCCACCCACGGAGCATGCTGGCTGCTTCCCGGTTGCTCCGTGGGTGTTGGTGGGTGGGTTGTGAATGTGCACCCACCTACTCGTGGATGTTTACATGGGCACTCTCAGACCCATTCGGTGGGTGTTTATGGGTGTTCGTGGGTGGGTGACATCCATGTAAAAACAGCCAAACTGTCACTGGTGGTGGGTGTTGGGTCTAGCAATGCAGTTGATATAGTGGCAAAAGGCATCTCAGATCTCTCTGCCTATGCACTACTCCGCTCAGTTCAGTTGGTCTCAGAACAGGAGTCATGGGTTGTCGGAGATAACTGATGGGGGGGGGGAGTTCTCCAACAAGGCCCCACCAGTCTCACAGTCACAGATGTTGTGGAGAAGACAGGAAGAGGTTATTAGCAGTGGAGTGGTCTCTAACTGGAAATCAATCCTAGAAGCTATTGATCTCCAGGCAGGGTCCCTGAAAACAACAGGCCTCATGAACACCCCTCAATGCATTTTTATGTGGAGGGCCCAACGTCTCCTGTGTATCTGTGGCCAAATAAGGGGGACTGATGGAAGGGGGACTGATGTGGGCATTGTGCCAGCATATCCAAGAAATGGGCACAGTGGTCCACTAAGGCCTGGAGAACCACAGAGAAACACTTCTTCCAGTTCAGGTGTTCATTCATGCTATGGTGTGTGGACAGATGATGGTGATATGGCTCCCATTAATTGTCCCTGTGCAGTTGGAAGCCCTTACACCAAAAGTAATCCATTCACTCCACAGGGTCAGCCAGCTGAACCACCGGTCCAGCAGCACTTCCACAACTGCTGTGTAAACCTCCACTAGTATGGTGTCCAGTGTCCACTGAGGTTCCAATGACGAATTTCTGGGTGACAGAGTAGCAGAAGTCTGGAGTGGCAAGGTTCCAGATGGTGATGGCAACACACTACTCAATGGAGATGGGAAACAACATCATTGTGCTCTGTTTCTCCAGTCATGGCCTGAGGATTTTGGCTATCTGCAAGATAAGGTGATGGGGCATCCTGAAGTTTGCATCCCACTCAGCATCTCCCCACAAGGACAGCATGTTTTTCCACTAGTCTGTGCACTGCTTTTCTCCTTCACCCAGACAAACCTCTAGGTTGGTATAGTCCTGCACAGTTGATTGAAGCAGTGTCTCCTGACAGGGACCTCTCTGCGCGTATCAGCTGCCCTTGTACGGCTTTGATCCTCCCCAGTGCGGTCCATTGTCACTGGAGGTAGGCAAGTGCACTGGGTGAAGCAGACGCTGAGTCCATGGTGTGCTGCACCCTACTGTCCCAGCCACAGATCAAGCGAGAGTCTTTCTGTGGCCTGAGAGCACATCGTGCCAACGACAGCAGAAGGCTTGGGTCTGTTGGATCTTTCACAGGTTCTGCTCAGCAGCAGAAAGAAAAGCCTGGAAGGTCAAAATGAGTACAAGGAAATTCTCAGCATGTGTCTCCATGGACCATGAATTCTGCAGACCACACGCCAAATATTTTGAACAGCTTAAACAGCTGGTCAGCTGTCTAGCAAGGATTGGCTGTACGCCTCACATGAACAGTTATTGGCCACTATTGGTCATGTGTCTTTACAGGACTGGGTGTATACTGAACATGAACTGCTATTGGTTACTCCAGCTATTGGTTGAAAAAGTCTTTGCAAAGCTTATGCTAGGTGTGTGTGTGCTTTTGCGCTAATATTGCTAATCCATATAACAAACACATCAGTGCACATGACAAGTAATCTAAAAATGCTACAGCTGTTACCACAACAGAAACATGGAATTTTTAATTGGGATGGGGGAACTACGGAATGTTAAGAAATGGGTGTGGGTGTGGGGGCGAATCTGCAAGGCAGTGAAGATCACTGTGCTCGGAATGTATGTGGAAAGGAAACAACTCTGTCCATTGGTTAAAAGCTACTCACATATTTTCTTTTTTTTTAAAAGTAACAGTTTTTGCTTGCAACAAGCATGAAGTGTTGTACTGACACAGAAAACTATTGCTTCAGGTTGTTTGCTAGGAAAAGACAAATGGCTTTGGGTGCTGTGGCTGCCTGAGGTACAGGGCCCAGAGCAGTTGCTTGTTGATGGATACTCTGGCCTTTGATGTCATTTGGGTGATGCCTGATTACAGAGAGAACTGTCAGAACCATTCTCCAAGGTAGCCTTTGTGCTCATAGGGTGGCACATGTACACTATGGGGTTTTGTGTATGCATGATGGAGTGCAGACAACACGTAACCCTGCCACAGTTCAAAGTTCAGCAGAATGGAAGAGTGGGAGCCCCGGACAAAATGAAAGAGTGGGATGTGACTGAGACCGTGACTTTTCTGGACATTTGTGAACTGCCAGAAGTAAGGAAGTCACTAATGGAGGCTGGACCTTCCCTGCCATTTTTTATCAACACTGCCCTGATGACAGCGAGAGGATACCCATAAGACCACCAGGAATGGCTCAATCAGATGGGGGAGATTAATCGCTTGGGGGGGGAAATAAGTGACTTAGGGTACAGGGAATGTAAACTGACTGATGGAGACCTTTTTGCCTTATATGAGGTTTGGACAAGCAGAGAAGTGCAGAGCGCTGTTGTGAGTGGGGATGTTTTCCACCCCAATGGCATGGTAAAGTAGAAGAAGCTAGAGAGGCGCATGGTTGACTGTGGGTTTTATGCAAACTGAGAGAGATTTCCAGCACCCCAGTGTGCGAGACCCCCCCAAAAACTGTGATGCTACCTGCCACTACATCACTGTGAGATGTATTTTTTTCATTTACAAAACCCCCTTCGTTTTCAGGAGTTTTCATAAATGACCCTACTGTTTGGTTTCTTTTTTTAAAATTAAAAATTAATTTTAAAAAATCACTGCAAATGCGCAAATGGCCATTGGGCCATTCTGAGCATGTGCAGCCTGTTTCCAAAATAGCACCAACACTGTCAGTGCCATTTTGGAAAATGGCTGCCAGTCTGAATGGGTGCACATGCGCAGAATGGTCCGGCAGTCATTTGTGCATGTACAGTGATTTTAAAAAGTTTTTTAAAAAAAATTAATTAAAAATAAATAAATAAATAAATCACTGTACATGCACAAAATGGTCGCTGAGGCCATTCTCCGCATGTGCATCCTTTGTCAAAATGGCATTGGCAGTGTTGGCAGATTTTTGGAAAAGGGCATGAATGCACAGAACAACCTGGGTGGCCATTTTATGCATGTGGGTGATTTTAAAAACATTGTAAATTAAAAGTAAATAACCAAAGCAAAAAACTTAACAGTTTAAAAATAAACTTAAATGCCCAAGAGTTTTCTTAAAATACAAACAAAAAACAATTCAGTATAATTACAATTCAAAACACCTTCAACTCCATACATTGCAACAAAACATAAACGCCAAAAAACATAGAAATGAATTCACAATTAGAGCAATATTTAATATTTTATGATCAACATACATGTAATATATGTACTAAATTCCTTACCATACATACTTTTATTCATTTTTATCAATAACTAAACTTGCACATTTTATAATTATGAAACTAATTTATTATCATAATTTGACAAGGAACAATTTTGTCAGAGTGCATTAAGTCTGTTATTTACATGTATACAAATTGTATAC
>QEPC01005391.1:18267-29554 GCA_003113815.1 Sphenodon punctatus | reverse complement strand
AAAAGGGGTCTGTGTTCTTGAACAGGCAGTTTGTTGGTGAAGCTACTAGGGATGTTGGTCTGGATGTGCTGTCTGATTTGGTGGCAATGCATCCCTGAAACTGGCCATTTAAAAAAAAAAAAAGGCCTGTGTACTTGCACAGGTGTTTGGCTGCCAGGGATGCCTTTTCGGGGCTTGTGGGAATGGTTTGGTTTGTTTATGTGTGGTTTTCTGGTTTTTATATGAGTTTTGTTCACTTGATGATGCGGAGTGTTAAATACAAATTCCCTCCCCCCCAACACACACACAGCAGAGGGTGAGGGGGAGTTAGTATTTAATGCCCCGTGATTCAATTGTGGTTTTGAAATCGTGAGATGTAACGGTTAGTCTGGTGATCTTATGGGTGTTCAAAATGCTAGAAATGTGATGTTTGTGATAAAATTGAGGTTTTGAAATCATGAGATGTAACTGTTAGTCTGGTGATCTGCCTGCTTTTAAACCTGGAAGAGGAGGTGAATATAACCTGCCTAACTGAAATTGCTGGATTAAGTAATGTAATGTCCATCCAATGTTAACCCTGGGAACGCCTTGCTGCTGACTGGGTTATGCCCTGGCTTCGCCAACCGTATCCCTGGCTTTGCCTACTGTATCCCTGACTCTGCCCCTATGCTAGGCTCCGCCCCTAGGCCCTCCGGCCTTACTACCCCAGTGGCCCTCCAACATCAAAACCCACTAGCCGCCCCTGGTGCGTGCGTGTGTGTGTGTGTGTGTGTGAAATGAACTTGTAAGAGGAGGGAAGATAAAAGGGGAGGCATAATCTCTCTTGCCTCAGTTTCTTCCAACCCTGTCCCAGAGACAGTAGGAGTAGAATACTGAATATGTACATAAATCTCCAAGCAGAGGGGAAGCAGTGAGAATACGCAGAGGTCTCTTGAACTCAGTTACTGGTAAGTAACTTGCATTTCTTCTTTGAAGATCTCCACAATGTTCACTAATGGGAGAGTGTTAAGCAGTGCCACAAAGGTAGGTGGTTTGGCGTGGAGTTGTAATTATGAAAACACGTAGAAAGGGCAGCTCTCCCAAGTGCAGAGTCAGATCGGGCAGCCAAATTCAGGGAATAGCATGGAAGACCATGTAGTCACTTTACAAATGTCCAGGAATGGTAC
Organism: Sphenodon punctatus; assembly: GCA_003113815.1. Lineage (NCBI taxonomy): Eukaryota > Metazoa > Chordata > Lepidosauria > Sphenodontia > Sphenodontidae > Sphenodon > Sphenodon punctatus. The sequence goes on along the minus strand of QEPC01005391.1, from coordinate 28,409 downwards.
ATGTCTGAAGTTGACCATGGAATGTCAGGTCAGGTGGAATGTTCCATTAGCCCATGAGGAAGGTTTTTCTTTGTGATCTAATAGCAAGTGTGGATGCACTGTAATATCCACTTTGAGAGGATACTTGTACCTCTATATGCTGCCTAGGACTGTAGCAAAATTCCACAGCGGCAGCAATTGCCGACGGAACCCCCCCTTCCACACATTGTGGAACGGTGCGGTAGACACAGTTTTCCGAGGCCGCGGGAACGACTTTCTGCTTATGGTACCATGGTATTTTGGCCGCATAATGGAAAGTGCCAGCTCTGCGGATTTGAAGGAGACGCGGCACCAACTCCCCTTTCCATTGATCGCATCATTGCAGCATGTTTCCACCTGGAAATACTCGGTACCGCAATACCTGGCGCAATGAGATCAACTCTCGGACCCGCGTTGATAGACACCCGCCTGGCCAATTTTATTGGCTAATTCTTTCTCAGAGAGACATGTCCTGCCTTCACCATTAAGTATATAGGTCTGTTTGTCGCCTTATTCTCTCTCTTGATTCCAAATCGCAGTGAGAGTGAGTGACTGTCAGAGCTGTACCAGGTGTCTGTGTTAGTAAACACACTCTGATTTGCTGCACTCTGTGACAAAACACTGCATTGCGACTCGAGGAGAGAGAGTCCTCCTATATTCCCTTACTTCATTAATCAGCACATTATTGAACATAAAGAAGCTTTTGTGTAAGTGTTTGAACTTTTCATTTTTCTTATTAATGTTATCCATCAATAGTGAACTCTTTATTTTTCTGATTCATGTTTCTGTTACAAATGTACACATATTGTTTGCCAGCCTTTTAGTGTGTCGTTTGTGTGGGTACACTTGTGCTGGTGCTGCTGTTTATTTCCCCGCCCGTCGGCTACCACAGCTACCGGGCCAAATGTATTACAAATGTATACATATTGTGTGCTAGCCTTTTGGTGTGTCGTGCGTGTGTTCACTTATGCTGCTGCTGCTGTTTATTTCCCTGCCCAGCAGCTACCGCAGCTACCGGGCGGCTTCCCCTCCACCCCCAACCCGGTCTCTATCAAGTGAATCCCCCGCCAGGACCCCCCCTGCCATGTCCTCCACGTGCTCCCGGTTCTGATTCCCTTATCCAGTCATGATCGCCGGCGGCTAGCAATGCCACCGGCTATCGTTCCCGTCCCCCTCCTCCGGGTTCTCAATTGATCGCCGGTAGCAGCTACCGCAGCTACTGTGTGGCTAGCCCCCCCTCCCTGGTCTCTATCTAGTGAATCCCCAGCCAGGACCCCCCTGCCCTGTCCTCCAACTGCTCCTGGTCCCGCTCCCAATTCCCTTATCCAGCCATGATCGCAGGCGGCTAGCAATGCCACCGGCTATTGCTCCCACCCCCCTCCTCTGGTTCTCAATTGATCGCATTGCTATCACTCCCACCCCCTAGCAATGCCACTGGCTGTCGCTCCCGTCCCCTCCTCCGGGTTCTCAGTCAATTTGTAGCCACTGCCAGTATTCTTCAGGGATCAAGTACTGATCTGATTGCCATTTTCATATGGAGTCATGAAGGAATTTTCCAAGCACAATCAATTTTTCCCCACAATCAAGTAGTGTTTGTTTAAGATGTGCATCTTTGGTTTTGTCTTCATCTGAAGAATAAAACAAATTTGATTTCCAACAAATTTGATTGCCACAGCTACCAACCTGTTGTACATTAATCCCTATGTCGAATATAAATAATTTGGTCTTCATTCCTATATGTCCTTTATCATCTTTGATATACTGAATATACACTGGACACATGATATATATTAATAAAATAAATCTGAACACAGATGGGGGTGGTGGGTGGTAGTGGTGGGTGGGGTGGACTGGCAAAGGCCTATGGCAAAGGTAATACAACAATTATACTGCAGCTGTGATAACAGTGCATTATTTAGCTTCTAGTTTTTCCCTTTAAAAAGTCCAATTTTGAGGTGGGGCCCAAGTTTGAAATCAAATCACTCTCCCGGCTGGGGTGGGGGTGGAAAGGACCACGAGTCTATTGTAATTTTAAACTTTGTGCAGGGCCGTGCAATGGGGGCAGAATTTGTGCTTCTAATTTCAGGGCTAATTCTCTGCTTCTAAGGTTCACCCTGCACCACAGCCAGGCTTTAGGTCCCTCCCGACTCCCTCCAAAGTTCATGCAACCTACTGCACTGCACTTTTGAAATCAAATCACTCCGAGTCTCGTGCGAGGGGTAGGGATCAATGGCACTGTGCTGTTTTTGCATAGCACACATTGAATAGCATGTGTGAGACACAAATCTGAGAGGGCAGGGGGATATGATAGAAGTATAGACAATCATGAGTGTTGTGGTGGACCAAAAAAATGAATGGGAACAGTTATTTACTAGCAAAAATTGCTTTTGGATATGCATTTGTTATTTGCTATTTATTTATTTGCTGTTTGTTACTTGCTGTTTTGTATTTGTCTCCTTTGTTGTTTGCTGATTGCCATGTGTAGTTGTTAGTTATTTTTGTCTTGTTTTGTGTTTTCATGTTTTGTTTTAAGGCAATGGCGAAAGCTTAAAGCCAATTAATAAACTTGAATACTAGCAAAAATGTCTCTTGAGAGTAAATGTCATGTAGGGGACACCAAATTAAACTAACTTGCACGTGGTAGAACATTTTTTATTTTATTTTTTTAAAGAGTTCTATCGCACAATGGGAGTCCCACCACACAATTAAGTGGTGGTACAATTGGCTGACAGACAGTGCCAGATGATGTGGTCAAGGGAAGTCCAGTTGCATAACTGTGTTTAGGAAATGGTTGAGAAATATTGTGGAAGATGGGTTCACTTATTTTTGGCGAATGTAACATCTTACTGGTTTGGGGCTGGCAGTGACAGGCAGACAATACCAGTCAACATAAGGGAATGAATCACCCCAATGCTGTGGATGGAATGATTGCAAAATGGTCCTGAGGTGCCTGGAGAATTATGAATGATCGGTTGGTAAACATTCTATCCACTTGCATTCCCTGTTGAACATACTAGACTTTTGTAGCAAGGGATCAGCTGCTGCATTATCCTACTCAAGTGAGTAGGATACTACATGTATGTACAGATCAGACAGAAAGCTACATAATGAGCAAAAATAAACATAACTCTTTAATAGAAAACAAACAACAAACTCTTTAATAGAAAAAATAAGTGTAAACAAACTATGTACAAAAATATAATTTTCAAAGTATTCATAAAAATTAACTTTAAAAATTAACTATTGCCTCTCGTTTCGCCTGCTGTGAAACCCGCATCTCCTGGAGCACTTCTGCAAGCGACACCTGAAGGGCTTCATTTTCCTCAGTCAAGGGCCGTAGCACTTCCATCTGTTGCTCTATTTTATTTTCTGTAAAAATGGAATACAGTTAGTGTATGCATTCCTGAACAGCATAAAAAAAAAAATTAAATTTGGAAACACTATTCACACACACCAGGGGTACTAGTCCTATGGATCTTACAAATCCTTACCAATTTTCTCCTGTCTGGAGATTATTTTTTGGACTGCATATGCAGTGTCCCAGACTGTGGCCCAAATTGCCAAAGCAACGTCCACCAAAATTTCCCCTGATATGGGATTGAAAATTAAAACATATCAATGCACTTGTAAAGACAAAAGCCCTACTAATGTAAAGCATGCAAGACATTGAGAGATCACATTAAAAAAAATTGTATTTAACTTACCAATTGACATAAGGCCATCAAGGATTGAAGCAAACCCTGCCAAAGCCATTCTGTCAATTTAGAATTGAGATAGATTTGACATGAAAACATGCACCACATGACCAATGTGAAATAAAGCCCGCCTCCCTGTGTTAAATGCCTGTGGCTGTCAGCTGTCAGTCACAGGGAAGGACTGTTCTTATTGGTGTGCATCCCTTGCTATTTAAATGACCTGTGTGGCTGAGGTGGGGTGGATCCGTCCGGATAATATAGCTTTAAGCCATCTCTGGGTATCTGGTGGGAGTGGGAGCATGGGATGGTCATGGCGGATGGGTCAGTCTGTGAGTGAAAAAAGAAAGTGTCCCCCGACCACACACGCACACACCACACACCTCTCCCTGCTGGTTGCTGACTTGCTGCACCCCAGTGCATGTAGAGAATGGAGGCCAAATGATATTGTTTCATATTAATGATAAAAGATAGTATTTCATTTGAACTATTTGCCTCCAATCCAATCCTTCTCTTACATTGTTATTGATTCGGGACCACAACAGAATTATTATTTTTTTAAAGTGGTATGGACAGTGGGGATTTGAACCCCCAGTATGACAACTTCACATTGTATAGCAAGTGGGATCCTTAACAACTATGCCATCAGAGCTCTGTAGGTCAGCTCACTTCTTCTAGACTGAGGAAGTGCGGAATGAGGATTGTAAGAAACTCTTTTGCATGGATCAACTTCATTCCTTCAACTTTCTGAGACTAAAGGGTGGAATATTCTGTACATTTACCCCAAAGCAGAGATGCTGTTGCTGACTGCTGAGCAACATGAGAAGGACTCTTGTAAAGCTCTAAATGTGTAGAGTATAAGGTGCTGCACTTGGACCTAGGAGACCAGGTGCTGGACTTGGACCTAGGAGACCCCAAATCTTTGACATGGTGGCGGGGGAGTTCATGTGTTCACTCCGTCCCTCTCGACTCCCAAGTTCAACCAACCGACTGCACTGTAGTGCAAGTTAGAAATCAAATCAGTCTCTCATCCCGGGGGGGAGGGGGCGGGGACGGGGAGTAAATTGTAGTTTCTATCCTAACTCTTTGAGGTGGGGGTGGGGGAGTTCATGTGTTCACTCAGTCCCTCCCAGTCTCTCCCAACCTACCTACTGCAGTGGAGCGCAAGTTTGAAATCTAATCAGTCTCTCGGCTGGGGGGGGAAGGGGATGGGGACTCAATTGTAGTTTCCATACTTGGACCTATACTTGGAGGTGGGGGGTCAAGTCCAAGTTTGCGGTGGGGCCCAAGTTCCACCAACGTACTGCACGGGAGCGCAAGTTTGAAATCAAATCACTATCCCAGCTTGGGTGGAGGTGGAAAGGACGGGGAGTCAATTGTAATTTCTAACTTTGTGCAGGGATGTGCAATGGGTGCAGATTTTGTGCTTCTAATTTCAGGGCCAATTCTCTGCTTCTAAGGTTCACCCTGCACCACAGTCAGGCTTTAGGAACTAGGTGCTATGAAAATATGTTCACTCACACTCCCAGTCCAATCCCAGTCTCAGCCCAGTCTCAACTCCCTACACTTACTGCAGCACACTGGATGGCTTGGCAAGTCATAAAACAGGCTTGGCCTGAGGAGGGGGGGGAAGGAGGGGACAGTTGACTAGATAACTACTGGCGGCTAGCTACTACAAACTAGTGATGAACAGTTTCCTATACTCTTTGAGGTGGGGGCAGGGACCTCAGAGACTTAGTTCACAATAACATTCAATTTCATTCCACTCCCCTCCCAACTCCCGAGTCCCTCCCCCCAACCTAGTTACTGCTGGTACTGCAGCACTGGATGGCTTGACAAGTTCAACTTCAAGTTGTTTGTAAAACAGTCTTGGCGGGGGGGACAGGGGGATGGTTGTCTAGTGACATGCAGCCCTGGATAGCAAGTTTGAAAACAGACTGAAAAAAATAAAAACAAATTGTTATTTATTGGATGGTTCTTGAATGGCAGCATGGTTTAGAAAGAAGAATCTGGGTTTGTGTGGTTAAACTGGGATACAGACAGTAGCAACATACATTATGAAAAACAAAAACAATAATATAATCACCCTTACATTGTGTTACATTGATCTCCCTCCCTAACATTGGCAGTGTTAAATGAATTGTCGATGCATTGTGACATTGCATTACTGAAAATCAAGAGTTGAGATTTCAGTTTATTGCACCAGTTTACATTGAATTCATGTACATTACATCGCAGCCGGTCGATGGGGCGGGGCCGTGCCCCGCCCCCTCCCCGATTCCCCGCCAGGATCCCCGGCACATCTATTAGGACGTGACAGGCCATCCCGGTGGGGGATCATTTCATTGATTTCGTGATGGGGCCAACTGGCCCCGTCACGTCTGAAAATACCGAAAGTGCCTTGAGTGTTTTTCAGGGGAGTAAATTGGGTACCCTATCTGTGTCATATAGGAAAGCCCGCCAACTAGTTGTCAGGTTTTGATCACTGTTTTAGTGGACTAACTTTGTTTTATTTCTCTTGTAATTATATTCTTAGAGGTTCAGGTACTTTGGTGTACGGTATCAAGGACAAATGTTTCTGTATGTTTGTTAGTTGGTTTACAATGGTCATCGACCACGTAATAAATAAACTTTCTATCTATCTTATAGACTGAGGAGGTGCAGAATGAGGATTGTAACAAACTCTTCTGCATGGATAAACTTAAAAAATTACACAGTCAGACAATACACAGGTCACCTACCTTAGAGCTTAGTCAGTTTTAAAACTTATAAGTTTACAACTTATTAAAAAAAATAAGCATAATAACCGGAGTGATGATGTACTAATTATTTCATGGTTAGGAATGGGATTTAAAATAGTAGTCATGTACTAACCAACGCTTTTGCTATGCACTGTATGAAAATGTTCTAGTTTTAATGCAAGTGGTTTGGTTTGGTGGAACCTTAAACGGTTGCTTTAAATACAGAACACAGTGGAAGGGAAGGGTGGGAGCTGGTGATTGCCAACAGCTGTGTGAATGGTCCCTTTATATTCGCTGCTTGCTGCTTTTTTGTTGGTGGAGATTTGCCAACAGTGACACTGACTTTCCTGGAGTAAAGGCTGGCTTTTTCAATGGCTTCTGTGAGGTCTGGAATCTGGGTGCAGAGGGATCAGGGTGGATGTGTGACCAATATGGATGCATTGTTTCCCTCTGCACCCCTCCAGGCCCTAGAAGGGTGCAGAGGGAAAATATGCATCCATATTTTTCTAATGGTTTTAAATAGTTTTTAAAAACAATTATTTCTTTATATAGTAATATTTACTTTTAGTCAATTTTGTATTAATATATATGTTTTGTTTAGTTTTATACATGGTTGTGAATCTTTAATTTTTTAAAAAATTACTTGTTACTGAATAAAAATATTTTCCAGTTTTCTTTTTCCAATACATCCAACAATGCAAATTTGGGTATGCATCTACACACACATATATGGATATATATGCTTGGCCTGGGTGTATTTCCTGGATGGGTGCAGAGGGATCAGGGTGGATGTGTGGTCTGGAGAGGTGGGAAACTATGCATCCATAGTTGGGATGGAAACTATGCATTTGAATAAATAAATGGGGATACCATCAAATATGCATTATTCAACCTACCATTTGTGGATTAGCCAATGTGCACACTACTCATTTAGTATCCCTTGAGGAGTACCCATTTTTGCTTTACGATGGGGGAGTGCATGTGTGTGTGTGTGTGTGTGTGTGTGTATGCCTACTTACGTTATAACCCAGATGACTAGAAGGAACTTGAGCAGAAAAAGGGTGGAATCTTCTGTACACCCCCCCCCAAAGCAGAGATGCTGAGCCACACGAGAAGGACTCTTTTAAAGCTCTAATGCGTAGATAAGGTGCTGATGGAGGTAGACCTAGGAGACCAGGGCTCAAATTGAAATAGCCAGTGAAATCATTGAGTGGCCTTGGAGAAGTCAAAACCTCTCAGTCTCAGTTCCCCATCCCCATATGTAAAATGGAAAGACATGTGTATCTGTCTTTCCCTGTGCGTTCCCCTCATCCTTGTCCATCTTTGATTGTAAGTACACTGGGCAGGGAGTGAGTGGGACCTGTCTCAAAAAATCAGTCTCTCTTAGGGGATTATTTCACTGTTGTTTGTTAACTACACAATCCATATACAAAGACTCTTATAAATTATAAGATTAAAATGCTATTTCCTCCCAGTCCCTCCCTGCCTGTGTATATCTCTACTGTTTCTGCAATTGGGATAGAAGCAGATGCAGTTAGTGCAGTAAGGGTTTTTTCTGACATGACACTAACCACAATCAAACATTTCAAACTATGTACCACTAGGTACATGGCAAGTTGGATTGAACTTAAACACTCTCGGGCGGGGGGGGGGACATGAGAGTTGGGGTCGTCGAGACTTATAGTTTCATTACGCTTAGAGGGTGGTGGAGTTCACTTAACGTTCACTCCCGTCCCTCCAGTCCACTGAGCCACTCCCAACCAACCCTACTTACTGCAGTTAGTTGTTTAGTATTAACTGTTAACATAACAAAGAGGTAGGCATGGCGGCCAGAGGGTGTGTGATATACAGATGAATGTCATGTATTCATGTTAATTTATTAAAACAATGAACAGGTGGGTTGTGTGACTGTGGATGGGTCAGTCAGAGAGTGAAAAAAGAAAGTGTCCCCCAACCCCCAGCCAGGACTCTGGATCAGGAGCAGAGTGCAGACACGACAGTCAGTCACTGCCAGCAAGACCAGGCGGGAACGAGCAGCACCACACACCCCTCTCCCTGTCTGTTGCTGGTTGCCGCCCACCAGCGCGTCACACAGAACTCTGGTGTCAGGGGGAGGGAAGGTGGGCTGGACACGTAAGGACAGGTGTGGGCAGGGCAGTCAGTGATGCATCGGCGACTGAGAGTGAGCGTAATGCCGGCGGCGCTAGGGGTGCAGCATCATAGCACTCATGATGACTCATCACACCGCCTGGCTCGGCTACGCTACTCAGTTAGTCTTCATGGGTTAATGTAATAAATAAGCATATTTTTTTTGGCATACAATAATTTTATGACTGACAAAACAAAAAATAACACTAATGTAAAAGTAAAAAAAAAAAGTTACATTTACAGTGAAGATTTGAACCTGTGTAATAACAACTACAAATTGCAGCAAGCAGGAATCTTAACTATGCCAACAGAGTTCTGTTGTTCATCTCATTTGTTCTAGACTGAGGAAGTCCTATCATGTACAAATGACTTGGTCAGCCAATACACAGGTCACTTTAAACTCCCACCAAGAGTTTTGCTCAAAAAACTTTAGTTTGGAGGTCAATTTACGTTTACATAAAAGATCAATTTGCCATTAAATAAAAACACCGTTCCTTGAACTCCCACCCAGAACATGTGCATGCATGTATGTATTGAGAAGAATGGGCAGTGATTGCAGAACAGAGAGACACACAACACCAGCACAGTACACACATGCGCACTGCACAGCAGCACGCCGCAGCAGCGCTGTTTCACGGAACCGCGATAAATGCTCATGACTGTCTCTTTCATATATTAAATTGGCGGAAGACGGGAAAAGACCACTGATTGTATGTGACAACAGTGACGATCAGGAAAACAGTGAAACACAGAAATGCCGCATCTGTGGATTCTTGTAGCGGCAAATGCAAAATCGCAGAGGTACCAGGCAGAATTCTGCGGGGCACAACATGGGATGCCAAGGTTTAGGAATGGAATTGCGTCATTGTAAAAGCTCCTGCCGCATCAGCACTAATGCTGCCCTCTCTCTGTATGAAATGAAAAGAGAGTAACTGACACTGATGTACTTGGTATGTAGGTTCTGCCTACCTGCGGGACTGCCTCATGCCTTGGGCCATGGTGCGACCCATTGCAGTCAGCCGGGTCCGCCTGACTCGAGGTCGGCTGGGTTTCCTGGGTGGTGATGATGGAGAGGGCATTCTCGGTGGCCGCTCCTAAGCTGTGGAATTCCCTCCCGACGGAGGCCCGCCTGATCCCAGACCTCCCCTCTTTCTGTAGACATTGTAAATCCTGGATGTTCAGCCAGGCCTTTGGGGAGGAGGGGGGGGGAAATTTGGTTTATTTATTTATTTATTTATTTATTTTATAGATTTGTATCCCGCCCCCTCCTGCAATGCAGTTCGGGGCGGCTAACAACAATGATAAAAATAGTTTAAGAACAGTTAAAACATAAATATAAAATACCACAATAAAACAGGGCTAAAGAAAGAATAGTAAATAAATAAATGGGCGGGGGATTAAAATCACCCCCCCCACCCTCCCTCCCGAAGGCCTGGGCAAACAGCCAGGTCTTACAGTTTCGCCGAAATGTCAAAAGGCTTGGGGCCAGGCGAGCTTCCTCCGGAAGGGAGTTCCACAGCCGCGGCCCTACCACCGAGAATGC